>JAZHYW010043269.1:0-40496 GCA_037355805.1 Ixodes ricinus
TTACGTATTGCTGTCTAGCCTTCCGAAGCCTTTTTCAATCTTCTTACAGAGTTGTCACGGCGAAGGTACCTTTCTCTGCGTCAGTTACGTCTCTCGATGTCAGTTTCTTGTAAACAGCACCACCACTTCCACTCTCCGCACTCCACCATGTTCAGGTCCACCTCGATCTTCCTGCCTTTTCTAAGCCTCAGGGGTCTCAAACACGCGGCCCGCGACTCGCTGGGACAGCGGCTCGCCGGCAACCAGCTACGAGAGTCCTGGTACTAATGTCTCGAGCACTAGAAATGGCACGCGCCACCGTGATCAAAACCAGTTCAGGGCGATCAAATTATAAATACGGGAAGGGTTCACAAGGGTCGCGCGGGTATATTCCATTCAGCCAGCCAGCCGGTCGTGGGCAGACGGTCTTGGCCAAGGACCGTCGGAGCAGGTCGGAGTGCCTGCTAGGCCTATATTCTGCCGAGCTCGCTTAGTCGGCGGGATCGTTACCGTCGTAGCTTTTCCCAGGTGTTCGCGGATCTAGCATTCATGTTCGTCGTGGTCGGTTTCAAGTACTTCTTTCTTTTTCTTGCTGCTTGAAGTCAGGGACACGTGAGAAGATCACGCAGAAAAATAAACCTCCGTTGGTCATCACGGCCAAGTAACTGAGCGACGTTTTGGCCATGTTGATTTGATCGTAAAAATGCATAAGACAGCTTCGGAGTTGTCGTAGGATTCCATCGTAATCCTGTGCAAAACTTACGATAATTTTGTTTTGTGAATACGAATTTGTTCTTACGTATTGTCTTACGCACATTTTTGGCGTAAGATTGTTTCGTGGCTCTGGCCTCTGATCTTTAATTTTGTTTTATTTATCGTGCTGAAATATAGTATACTGATGTATTTCTCAGTGGTGATTTCAAATATGCAATTAGTTTTCAGATAGCTTTCCTAGGATCCTGAGTCATCAAATAAATTGATCATTTTATTTAGGTCTACCTTTCGGGTCGTTACCGCAAAATTCTTCAGAATATATCAGAAATGTTTATAAAATCGCGTTTACCAAGACATGCTTTGTGCGGTGATGCTATTTTAAGCCTGATTTACTGATATTACATTGGTAAAAAAAAACATTTGCAATCAAGTTGCACAAAACGGGAGGCTATATCTTTTTTAGACTAATTAATTAAAATTATCTGCATGACGTATAAAGCAACAAACAAATTGCATCACCGCACAAAGCATGTCTTAGTGAATGCAATTCTATAAAAATTTGATATAGTTTGAAGAATTCTGCTACTAAAAAGGACCTAATTAAAATTACAAATTTATTGATAACTAAGGATCTAGTAAAGCTATTTGAAAACTAATTGCATATTTGATTATCGCCACTGAGAAATACATCAGTATACTAAATTTCAGCACGATAAATGAAAAAAAAGATAATTTTGTTAATACAAGTTAAATACCGCTAAACGCAAAATATATAGGAGAAAAAAAAGGCACTGAGCTTCGCAGGTTGACCACGTGCATTTCTGGATTGTTTTGGACGAAACCGGACGAAAACCTGCCTTCTCGTTGAAACGCCGCGACTGGGGCTGTACCAAAAAAGTCGTGGAACGGTTTGAAGGGCAGTTTTCATGTGTTTGCTGCCTGCTCGATTGGTTCCGTCAGAGAACATAGATAGGGGCCGTGAAAAAGAAAAACCAGACGCCGTCGGACTACGATTGCTGGTGCGGGAGGCTACTTCGGGTCAAATTCACGGATGCTTGTGGTCATCACGATTTATTTGTTTTGTTCCAACGTGAACGCGGGAAAACCGCCAAGCTGTGCGGACCACCTGCGCTTTACGTTCAGTGCGCCTTCAAATTCAAACTACCGCCTGAACTTTCGCACTGTCGTCTGCCCTTTCAAACGTTTCTCCTTGTTGTCGCCTGCTCGTTTAA
Source organism: Ixodes ricinus (assembly GCA_037355805.1). Classification (NCBI taxonomy): domain Eukaryota; kingdom Metazoa; phylum Arthropoda; class Arachnida; order Ixodida; family Ixodidae; genus Ixodes; species Ixodes ricinus. Next base: position 1,926 of record JAZHYW010043269.1, read on the forward strand.
ACGTCAGTGGCCCGTAGACCAAACGTTGGACCCAAAAATTTCGATAAGAAGGAAGTGGAGGCCTCAAAAGACTTTTCAGTTTGTCGGTTGGTTGGGGCAAGTAGGCTCGGTAAAAGCAGTAGATACAAGGAGATGTTGATAGTTGTTACCAGTGGCACCACCGACTTGTTACGCCTGATTCTCTTGCTCCGATTCTGCTTGCGATTTTCAGTATCGACGCCGACCATCTCAGCCACGATTTACGTTTTTGCAGCCCAAGCGACGTCTAGACTGAAAATAGCGAGCAGAATCTCATCGCGCGAATCAGGCTTTAGCATCCATTCTACGGCGTGCACGCGGAATAAATCGCCGCATCTTTTCACGTGAATTTTTGTTGTGTAACAAGCCTCGTTAATTTCACTGAGGCCGCTTAAGTAATCTGACATTGCCAGGAAGACGTAGGAATCAGCAAACAATTCGAAAAAGATCAGGGGGACTCACACCGACGCCGATAACATCGCATTCCAATGGTCTGTTTATGGGTAACGGCGAGTTTCTTGCCCACACTCCAAAGCGCATGCGCAGCGCCGGTGGCGTCGGCTAGGGACGCTCTGCTTTGCTTGTAAACATGAGTTTGTCTGTATAGGGATACGGGAAGCACGCGGTTCCCTGTTCACAAACAGTAATCCCTATGATGCTAGAATTGCAACGCCGCCTCCTCGGTTAGCAGTACGGTTATGAATATAAGATCAGAGGCCTTGCTTGTTGCAGATTGTACTTTTAGATATGAAACACTTTACAGAAAAACGACAATCATCTTCACGAAAACTTCGCAAGTCACGAAGCAAAAAATATGTACGATCTGCCAACTTGAAGAAAACAAAAATAAAACAAAAATTGCTTACAAAACGTACGAACGATCAGTTTATTCATTAACTTAAAGTGGGTCATCCGCGTCCTTCACGACCCATGCTCTATTCCTGGATTTTCTTTTCTAGCCAGTATGCTTCCAATACGATGCCATACGTACTCATATGGTTATTCACTGCCCACTCTTTCGCAGTGTGAAGCAGAGCCGTGTTTTGCTTTGTCGAGGTTATCGAGAACGTATGGGCCAGATCGAGTTCGGTTCAATTTTATCTGCGCATGCCGCCATTAGTCTCTTGTGCTCTGTTTCGTAATGAGAACAATAATGAACGTTGAACGGTTCGGAACGTGAATGACAGGTCGCAAACGATGTAAACTCTACAGCTGTGAATAGTTTCAATTGTGTTGTTCAAACCAGCTGTACGCCACACCGAGTTAAAATTTCCAACCACAAAAAATTATGGTAATACTTTTTTTTTTTTTGGGGGGGGGTGGGTTGGGGGGGGGAGGAGGCCCTGGAGGTTTTCGAAATAAAATATATAAACAGGTGTTAAGTGCCTTAACTGCAACTTATCCGCTCTGTAAAGTGACTTGCGGCATCTCGTTTCTCTTCCCGTTCACAAATTAACAGCTAGATTGCTTCTACGCAAAGGGATCCCAAGACTACATCGGACCATTGTTCAGAATATGCTGCAAAACGTAGGATCTTTGTTTACAGGCTTACTTGCTAGTCGTAAACGCTGCATCAACCGACCCAAGCTCCAACGAGACAAGCGTATGCCAAAACGTGTCAGTACCTGTCAGGTTTCAAAGACATCCCATCGTCAGATCAGGACGTCTGGAGTGTAAGTTTTATTGTGAAAATATTGTATTACTTTACAATTATCAGCAATCTCATATGCTTAGTTCAACTGATTGCGTGAATTCTCGAACCTTCTAGAGCGACTATTAACTGGTAATATCCAGTGTGAGGATATGTTGCCTATCTCGCTGAATTATCTAGGTTACTAAATTACATCTCACTTCTTAGATATACCGGCCGGGTGTTTAAGAGAAAGAAAAAATTTGTTTTTCTTTCTTTCGACCAAGCGGAGAAAAATTTCAAGAATCATTGCACCCTAATTTTTTAATTGGATCGTTTTTCGGTCTTTTCACAATTTATTTTTGGGCAGAATGGCGATTTACATATTGAAGCATCGCAAGCGAGAACGGGCTATCGACACGTCTCTTGCCAATAACACCGGGTCTTTAACAGGTTGTAACGGGGTTGTTCCTAAACATCCTTATGTATACTCCATTGTGCTTTAAGTCCGATCACATCCGGTGCTACAATCCGATGGATCTAATCAAGCAGCGGCGAAAGTGCTACATCATAGCACTCGTGTTGTTTTTTTTTGTTTTGTGGGGGGGGGGGATTTGTTGTACCTAATTGGTTGAACCAATTAGGTACAAAAATATACAATTCAGTAATGGATTCTTGTGGAACCTGTTAGCATGTCCCTCGGAAACGCCCTCTTATAGGGAACGCTAATGCTGACCCCTTCACTTTTCCATTTTGGCTTTCTCTTTTGCTTCCTCTATTTTGTGCTGCCTCTTCTTGGCCTCGTTACGGGGCCAGTGGTAGCGTTTCCCGAAGGGGATCGTTTCCAAGGGTCATGCTAACGGATTCCCTAAAAATCCACCAATGGATCTTCCTGGATTTTTTTTTTCGCTTCCTTTCCTGTATTTTGCCTGTCAGAGTACGTCGAAGCCTTTGGATACGGTTATCCATATCACTCGTGGAGGGAACCGCATTCATCGTTTAAATAACACACAGGCACCACAGCCCACGCCAACCTGCACCGCAAACTCAGAACGAAGAACCAGTGGCGTCACAAGAGTCAGCGGCACCCGGGGCGGTAACCCGCCACGACACCACCCTCCCCCCCCAACCCTCGCTCTCGCGTAGCCCGCCGCGACTCCCCCCCCTCCCCCCCTCCCCGCTCTCGCGTAGCCCGCCCCCCCCCCCCCGCTCTCGTGGCCCGCCGCGACACCTTCCGAGCGCTGCACCGGGCGGTCCGCCCCCCCCCCCCCCCCCTCATGACGCCACTGCGAAGAACAACCGGCGACGGCAAAGCGGCAGCAAAGCATGCCCGCACTTCACCGCACCGCGACGCAATAAATAACAAAGTCGTAGTGCTGAATAAGATGGCGTCATCAGAGAAGGCCAACGTTGGGCCAAGATTTCACACGAAGATTACGTCAACGTTCGGCTCAAAGTTCAATCTGGACTCGAAGCTGAGCCCTGACGCGGCACTCGCTTCCAATCTGTGTCCAGCATTGTCCCTCTCTGATGACGCGATCTCATTCAGCACTAAGGCTTTGTTATCGGGTGGTTCTCATTTGAACCCGCTCGCATTTCTACCCTCTTGTTTTCACCTTCTCATCTCAACCCAGCGCAAAACAACTTTCGCTTTGTTTCCTTTCTCACTTAAACCGCTCTCAAAACAAACTTTCGGGTTTTGACCATTCTCAAAACGACTTTTCTCATTTTCACCTTTGTCCTTTCAAACTTTCTCAAAACATACTTTCTCGTTTTGACCATTCTCAAAAATCCGTACAGCCCATTCACATCACGTGAAGATAGAGGACCAGCGAAGCTGTTATGCTTACGACAACTTTACGACAACTATACGACATCTATACGATTTACATAAAATTGCAATGAAGACACGGACATGACTTCGTTGTTTGTCTTTATTTAATTCTTAGTGACTAAAGTGATCATTGCTTTATGGTCATTTATAGGCAAGTTCCTAAACCCAATTTTTCGAGGCACACCTCGAGGACAGGTTTTTCCGATTGAGCCCAAGTCTCTTTATCAGCATCGCGGAAGCGAAAGAAAAGAAGGTTAGATCGGCGCGTTCTGCCCTCAGCCTCGTCACATCGCACTCTTAGCTGAGATAAGTCGGTGACCGTAGATGATAACAAGGGATCAGGACTTTACTATCTAATAATGCCAAGGAAGGCTGACTCACGCGGGTTGCCTCCTCTTTTTATTTATACTTGTCACGACCAATCGGAACGAAGGAGCGCCGTTTAAACGGGAGTGTTTTTGTTAACATCCATGGACGCATTTTTTTTTTTTTTTTCAGATCTTAGCACATAACGGTTTTGCTGTAATATTTCTTTGAAGCATATTTCGAATGCAATGGATGCTATGCAGAAGGGTTAAAATGATCCACGCGGGGGTGGGCACCGGATCGTTGGCCGCTCCCTGCTGGTGGTGCTCTTGAGTGGTGGCGGCGGCGCTTTGTGAGCGACGAGGTGCACAGTAGGGCGAGAGACCCGCCGCGGACGCTGCTGGACGCTGCCTGTGCGGGCAGTACGCGACTGCCAGTTCGCCTTGGTGTGGAACATGGCATTAAAAGTTCGCATTGATCCACACTGGCACAGGTAGGCCACGAAAATGGATTGACGAACATGCTTGAATTGTAATAATATGTGCAATGACGACTCTGGCGGAATCGTTTTTTTTTGTGCTTGTTTTGTTTTAGATCTCGTTATTTTTTCATATAAAAATTGTTATGGAGTACCCGGAACTGTTAGTAACAGTGCCAACATCTCCATTATTTTTATTTGTTTAACAACGCAGAAAGAGATACTTGTTGAAATGCCACGATCACTCTAAAAAGGATGACACGCAAATTGTCAAACTATATGTTTAAACAATAGGGGTTGAAACACGAAATACGTGTTTTGAGACGGAGTTTAGTTAAACAATAAGGATTTAAATGAGAGCGGGATCAACCTAAAAGGCTATAAATAAGAAAAGGTTAAAACGCAAAGAGCGTTAGGCGACTGGTTTGAAATACGGTGTCCAAATGAGAACGGGTTCAAATGAGACGCGAAGGTCGCAAGCGGATGGGCTCAGACGAGAAGGTTCATGAGAACGGGTTCAAATGAGACGGGTACAAATGAGAAAGGGTTGAAACGCGAAAGATTAAAACACGAAGGGCATTTACGAATGGGTTCAAACGAGAAGGGTTCAAATCAAAATGGGTTGTTTCGAGATACACCCTTGTTATCTAGGGGTGTTTCGCGGCGCCTCCTCCTCTCAAGCTCCGCGCCAGCTGTGCGCGTGTATTTGACGAAAACCAAAGGGCTCGTTTTGACGAAAACCCGGCGGTGTCTTTCAGTTTGTGAGCTACGGGAAAAGGCGAGAAGGAGGGGAGAGGTTGAGGCGTGCTGACGTCAGCGATTCGGACGAATGGGAGCGTCGTACGCGTCACCCTCTCCCCCTCCATCTCCCTCCCCCCCCCCCCTGGCGCTGACAAACGAAAGACACCGCCGAGTTTTCGTCAAATCGAGCGTTCTAAAGCTAACGCATTAAAACAAGCGCAGGGTCAAGGCGCCTTCACTGTGCGCGATTGGTTTAGCCACTGAAAGCAAACGAACAAAGGCGTTGAGCGCCGTGACGTCACACTTTTCGGGGCTGCTTTATTGGCTCCATCGGATCGTCACGTTGGCTGCGGTCGAACTTGAAGCGAAAAGGTACAGCGGGACGAGGTTTCCTTTGCGAGAAGACTGTGCTGAGCATTGGAGCGTACACTCTTTAAAAAAAATGCAAGTAGTGTTTACTAGGTAGAAGCTAGTAACTGCTTGTCAAATATGAGAGCTAGGTACCTAGTAACCGTAGGTAGTAACGGTCAAGCGGAAACGCAACGAGTCACGTGATTTCCGGTGAAAAAACGTGAGTGTGGTTATACCACACACGACAAGATCGCAGGCGCAACAAAAATTAAAACTGGAAATGAGTAATCCAGGTGGCGCTAGTCGGCGTCCAATTGAAGGTAAAAAAATATGAAAGCGATTGTATATAGTTTATTTCAACGCTTCCACATTTGCAACTAGATACACATCTTGCACACAAATATTTTCAGCACACAATTGATACAATGCATTCAGCACAGTTCACATACAAATACGACGAACACACGTGACACGCTTCCTCTAATCACTTTAATCGCAAACTCTCTTCACTGCCGGTGAGTCTTTTTATACTGACATTTTATGTGCGAAAACTGGTCGTGTATCACCACATCAATGAGTAACGTTGAAAATACAGTGCTCTTTTCGCACCAATATCCTTCATCACGGAAGTTTTCAAACGATTCAAGGCCTCTATCTACTAGTAGAAAACAAAGGTAACACGGAAATAATTGGTGACAGTAGATAAAACAACGACCCCCACCAGTTCTCAGTATCCATGTATTCGCTTCCACGCATATCAGCCGCGAACTAGCTTTCCCGTCGCTTACGTTAATCGAGAATTAAAACGAATGCGGATGCCGTCGGCGAGAGATTGCTTTCTTGCTGTCACCCGTGGCTAACGAAGGCTGTAACTTACGGTGAGTACGACGGCAGCTGAACTCATTTCGCGCGTTGCGCCACAGAAATGCATGCAAAATTAACACCGCATGCAGCTCGCATCTTAATGTGTGTGTAGTCCACTGACCAATGCTCGCGTTTCTGGGGTAGATATAAGCAAATTCAGAAAGACTCGTAGAATGCCAGAACCATTTTTTTGTCATTAGGCCTAAAGCTAGATACACAATTTACGACGCACATGAACGGTCGTGACAGTGCACTGTCATGACCGAAGAGAGCTCAATCAGAATCATTCAACCACCCTGCGCACACAGACCCCGAAGAAAACGTTCCCAGTGTCAAGTAGGAGCAAAGCAGCGAAGCTTCTTGGACGGCGAACCCCATGCCACTGAACCGGCCGAACGATCCCGTCGAGCTGCGGATCCTGTGACAAGTGGTCCGGTCGTCACCGGCTCGTTAGAACTATCCGCGGAGCAGTCCACGTCCACGCACACACTCGCCCGGTCGATCGCACGAACGTTAACTATGCACTTCGACATGGGAACACGAGAACAGCACACGACAAACGGCAAAAACGACAGGTTCAGTTTCGAGATATGAGTGATCGTCTCGCAAACACCGACCGGCCCCGCCGCAACGTGCCTGCCGTACAATGTTGCCAAGCGTCTCTCGTGAAAGTGAAAGATATTTTAAAGAATACAGGAAAACAAAAACAGAATGAACCTTTCCTGTGTTTGGAGACGTTTTTCGCACATGCTACATGGCTATTTTCCCAGTTAAAACCACAACGAAAATAAAAACGCTTCCATAGAATGCAAACGGTAATGACGTCACGACAGCGGTCGAAAGCCGCATGGCCAGTGCATCAATGATGACCGCGCTCGTCGCAGCGCTGACTTCCACTAAAGTCACTGGATCCTTGGAAAGTATCGCCATTGCCTTCCCTACCTGCTAGGCGGACACAAACAGATACTAACATACAGACGACCAAAACCTCGCAAGGCGATTGGTTAATATGTCTAGGTTGCCATGAAAATCGCCATCACGGTCCATTCAAATCTTCGAAGCTTCCAGAGGGTTGTTCTAAACCATTCGCGCCAAGATCACCATGGAGCATCATCGTACTGAAAGCGTTACTTTTTGTTGTGTTCAGCATTCTCTGATTTTCAATGTTTACGTGAACTGTTTGTTGTGGCCCGTATTTTTCTTGCATTCTTACCCACTTGGACCCTCCCTGTAATGGCCCTCAAGAGAGGGCGAACAGTAATTTCAAATGAATTTTAAAAAAAGTTATTATGATCGCAGGTAAACTTTCGTCGTTGTTCTTCTTGGCTGGCTGGTTGGTAGTTTGGTACACGATGGAGGCTTTCGACGGTTCAGAGTTCAAGACCTTTATTTACATTACAAATTCTGTACAATTTATGTACAAGTAGGGAAGTTTGCATCTCCGTCGAACTTCCTTACGGTCGTTCCAAAGCGAGCAAAACTCGCCCCTTCATGCCCCGCCACGAGCTTTTGAAACATCGGTCCTTCTCGCCTTCGGGAAGGAATCAGCCAATAGGTTTGAATCTTCTCAGAGTCAGGTGCTGCCCCCCCCCCCCCCCCCCCCCTTTTCCAATGGCCGACACGGCGCATACAGGCACATTCGTCAAGTTCCCAACGGACTCGCGGTGACACTTCGACAGTGGTCGCCGTCGCCGTCTTCGTGGCGCCACAGCGAGCCCCTCAGTCGAAACCCGATCGGCCATGGCCCATGGGGGATGCGCCGAGCAGCAGCCGCCTTCGCATACAAACAAAAAGAAAACACTTCTCGCTCCCGGTGACCACCCCGGGGGGTGTCCAACATGCTTTGCCCCAAGGCGCACCAGTGGCGGATGCGCGGCCGCAAACAAAATAGACAAAACAAAACACCCGGCGGCGTCGCCCAACCTTACAATCCCTGTAATGGACAACATTTATTTGTACCAATATTTTAAAAGGGGACAACTCTCTTGCATTTCATATTTCATTGGTAACAACGCGTTAAAACTAGAAGTTCCGCGAACGTTTTTTTTTTGTGTGTTTTTTACCTTGGGGTCAAAAATCGAATTAAGAATATCGAAAGGTTCAAAATGTTTGAAATGTCGAACTTATTACATTAAAAATTTCGAGTACCTTCAAAATTTGCAATTTTAATCGCGCTGAAAAAGTGTGATCGTTTAGAACTCTCGATTTTGTTGCGCTAATAAATTCAACAAATTTGCAGTCTTTTTAAACGTCATCTGTCCTGAAATTCGAAATTTTTAAGAGTGAACTTTCAGGAGCCTTAAAATTATCGACCTTTTCGATTTTGCACCTCAGCAGGATTCAAAGTTCCGAACTTTTCGGATTTGAACTGTAACAAGATTCGGAATTCTTTGAACCCTTCGGCCTCTGACCTTCCGAGGTAAACGGCATATCTCTAGTAGTACAATAGGTAATTTTTGATAAATACAGTGTGTTTCTGCTAAGGCTTTAAAAAAAATCCTCAAACTAGTATGGTTGCAAAAAAGAAAGCAGCCTTTTTGGGAACAAACTGACAGCCACGGCAGACGGCAGAGATAGCAATAAAACACATTACTTAGCAAAACATGAACGTAAGACTGTCAATTAACTTTTTAATTAGTGAAAATACATATGTGGTTTCAATTAAAAACGTGCTGAGCGTCATCGAAAACCCCCAGAATTTAGGAAGACTTAAAGCACGTGGGAAAGGGCGAGCTAAAATTCACCACTCATGCAGCAGGCGCAAGGCGGGCGATGCAAAACACGGATGATATTCTCGTCATCCTTTTCATTCATTCACGTTCTCATATCAAACTACCGTGGCTAGCGATTTGTTCCCTAAAATATTTTTTTTAAGGTTAGTGTTAGGGATGTTTGAAAGTCTTCGGAGAAACAGTCGGTATAATGGCGAACCTGCGGCTCCAGAAAAACGTCAGTGGTTGGAAGCACATGTACACATCGCGACACTGTTAGCGCGAACACGACATCGGCGCATTTTCGCATTTTACTTCTAAGTAATATTAGCGAGCGCGAATTTTTATCGCCTACATTATAGACCTAAATGAGCTCTTTCCGTAGCAATAATAACTTTGATGGCATATCCTTTGATTTCAAAAAGAAAAACTGGAAAAACCGGCGATCGCTTGTTAATCATGTCGTATTACATCCTGAGACTGCGGTGGATGAAATTGGAAGAACTTTCAGTAGAAGGAACAGACACAGAGAACGTCTCAAACTCAGCTAACCGATTTATTTCTCAAACAGCCTTTAAGTACCCGCGGAACTTTTTCCCAACCACACTCTACAGATAAACTCCTTTGTTGCAGACATCTCGAACCGGATGGAACACGCACAAACGATACAAAACAACCCCACTTGAGACGAGGACTTAACAAAGGGACACTGCGGAACATTGCAGTGACCTTGAGATAGATAAGTCCCGAATTAACCTAACAATCGCGTCAAAGCGCACACACCCACAAAAAAAAACAAAAAAACAGACAGGTGGTTTGTAAACACACACTCAGGTGGCCTAAAAAAACATATACATACACATATACACGAGGACTTAACAAAGGGAAACTGCGGAACATCGCAGTGACCTTGAGATAGATAAGTCCCGAATAAACCTAACAGTCGCGTCAAAGCGCACAACAAAAAAAAAAAAACACAGACAGGTGGCCTCTAAACACATACACAGGTGGCCTCAAAAAAAAAAAAAGTACCGACGGCGTCCGTTCAAAGTCTGAGAAACTTTTTGGAGTTGCGTCCAAGTTGCATTGACGCTTTGCTTATGCAGTTTCCAATAGAACTTATTCTTATTGTTTCTTTAACGACCCTCTTAATGTCATTTCGCTCGTTATGCAGAACCTCTGTCTCTGACCAATGCGCTTTACAATTATTGCATCCTCTATGTGTTTCGCTATTTCGAGTCCGCCGATGCATGCGTACAGTCCTCTTGTGTTCTAGTAACCTGTATTGAGGCATCTTGAGGTTTGTCCTACGTACCGAGATCGCCGTCGGTACTTTTTTTTTTGAGGCCACCTGTGTATGTGTTTAGAGGCCACCTGTCTGTGTTTTTTTTTTTTGTGCGCTTTGACGCGACTGTTAGGTTTATTCGGGACTTATCTATCTCAAGGTCACTGCGATGTTCCGCAGTTTCCCTTTGTTAAGTCCTCGTGTATATGTGTATGTATATGTTTTTTAGGCCACCTGAGTGTGTGTTTACAAACCACCTGTCTGTTTTTTTTGTTTTTTTTTTGTGGGTGTGTGCGCTTTGACGCGATTGTTAGGTTAATTCGGGACTTATCTATCTCAAGGTCACTGCAATGTTCCGCAGTGTCCCTTTGTTAAGTCCTCGTCTCAAGTGGGGTTGTTTTGTATCGTTTGTGCGTGTTCCATCCGGTTCGAGATGTCTGCAACAAAGGAGTTTATCTGTAGAGTGTGGTTGGGAAAAAAGTTCCGCGGGTACTTAAAGGCTGTTTGAGAAATAAATCGGTTAGCTGAGTTTGAGACGTTCTCTGTGTCTGTTCCTTCTACTGAAAGTTCTTCCAATTTCACGTCGTTCGTAGATATTAACGCTTCCTAAGCACCAATTACGAGGAGACATATGTGTACATTCACGGTTTTCTCTCTGTCTGCACAGTTCGTCGCTGCACCCGGAAACTTCATGTCCGTACTGTTCAGAAATTTCCATAGTGACTCTGAAAACAAAGGAACAAATAAGTGTGTCATGGTACAGAAAGTGCCCTATAATGAGAGTGGGGAGACAAAATTTGCTAACTACACAAAGTGGTTCAATGGAACCACAAATCAATCGTAAGTAAAATTGAATTTTATTCCTACGAAACCAAACAATCTCAATTAAAAACAAATATGAAGCGTTATAAACGCACAACGTAACAAACTCTTGTTTTCAGGTACGCAATGCGCTCGTTCTACAATGTCGTAAAGTTGGATGGAACTGAAGGTGCAACAAAAAACGTATTGGTTGCACGGCATCAAGTTGGTAAGCCCCAGACACTATTTGCGGGAATACTGACAGCTCGTCGTGACACTGTCTTGGAAGGCACGACTAAAAAGTAAACAATTGCACTGTGCTTAATGCATTCTAAAAATGTCTGCGCACCTCATTTGTAGAACCTAGAGACAGATCGATTGCGAATGACGGGAGTAGCGAAAAGCAATTGCACTCCAACACATACTCTGCTTGAACAGAATGATCCTTGTGTTTCAAATGTTAATTGTACCTGTGAAAATAGCGTTTTTATGGCCAAATCGCTCTCTGTGCGCATCGTCATTTGCTGAAAAAGCCATAGATAAGAACACACGACTAAACTAAAATTATTACAGTGATATCTTTCAAGTTATGAAAGAACTTAAGAAACAAGGACCGCTTGTTTGCTATACTTTCTACGAAGGGCTATCCTCACTGAGCAGGATTTTTTCCCTTCACGACAAAAAGCATAACCGCGCCCCACAAGTGCGCAACCAAGAGGATTGGCGTCAAAGTGTATCCGGACGGCGCTTCTTGCGTGCGCCTGAGCGGAGCGCATACGATTTTTGACCTAGGCGACAAACATCGTGTTCGGTGTGAGAGCTCTTAATTAACTTTCCACGTATCTGCTGGGGAAGAAGAAATGGTCATGGTTCGATTGATTCAGGTGGTTCAGGAGGCGTGGCAACAAGCGCGAGGACGCTGGGTTATGTGCACGGGTCTCAAGACATAAGACCATTCCGCTGAATGATCTCAGGGCGGCGTCATTTTGTTCGACGGGGGCGCCGCCTTCATACATCCGGGCACTTCAAAGAATTCCACAGGGCAAAAAAAAATGGCCGCATTTCCACGTGGTGAATGATGTTGATTGGGGCGAAGCTCTGGTGGTGCTGATGATACTGATTTTGTTCATAGGTAGTGCTGAATGGTGCTGATTTTTTTTATTGCTCATAGGTAGTGCTGAGTTCCGGGTTGCGTTTCGACTTCATTATTACTGCTTTATGGTCGGTGAAATGCAGAGCCAGTGGTTCTTCTAGCGGATCCATCCGTTTGACCGCAGTGCCCTCTCGTCTATAAACGTTGAGCCAATGCATGCAAAGTTTAACGCGATTATATATGCATTTGACCGCAGCGCCTTCTCCTGTATAGACGTTGAGCGGCTACATGCAACGTTTCATCCATGACATCCCCAGCTCTTGAGTTACTACCACACCTCAGAGCCCCCTACACGTCCCGCAGTCGTGGCCGAGTGGTTAAGGCGATGGACTAGAAATCCATTGGGTTCTCCCCGCACAGGTTCGAATACTGTCGACTGCGCAAACATTTTTTTACTTTTTTAAGAAGACAGATGGGACGGACGGACGGACGAACAACAAGCCTAGACTACTAAGGAGCTTTGCCCCTAAAAGTCCCTATCTCGATAGCAAACGATAAACGGACAGTTCTCAACGTTTGGGCAATACCCGCTGCTGCCCTTGAGAAGTGGTTCGCGTTTTTAAAACTTTATTGGCTACTCAATGATGAGTCTTTTGAGCTCTGTAGTTTTATTTTAGTCAATTATCAGGTAGCGTATCTTCGTTCGGTTACTTCAATAACAATGGCATTCGCCGATACTACCCTCAACCGTTGCGACTATTGCCACAATCCTTGCTTGGTGTTTGTGAAACGCCACTCAAACGTTCAATTTCTCTTACTCCTGGGTTAGAAACAAGACCCAGAGCAGTTTTCCTTACGTGTGCTCAGCCACAGATGATAGACTATTGTTTATTAAGAAATCGCCGTCACGTTTAAGTTAGCTACTTCACTTTCATTTATTGTATATATCAATAAACAAATTTCGCACAAAACACGGTGCTTGCGCACAAACGTCGCTAAGTTATTGGCGGCTCATTGGAGTCAATTGCGTACCCATAAGTCCATTACCAAGTACCACCTACCTGTTACCATTAAAAAAAGAAGTCATTTTGGTTCCAAAGATATATATTTTTAATAATAATTTTATAACTCCCGCCAAGGCCATGCCTCGTGCGACAAGCGTCCAACTCGCAAGTCGCGCATCGGCATCTCTGTATAGTGTTTCCCTTTGTTTCCAGGTCGCTAACCGAATCTCGGTCAGCGAAATTGGAAGTTCATTTTCTGACGCGCGAGAGCTTTTCGCCGGAGCGGTGGCCATTACAGAACGTCGGAAGAGAGACTCGCAGTCGGATCCTTGCTCTTGAATGGCCCGCTCCCCAAAACGTGGCGTCCTCATGACGTTCCCCCTACCTGCGTCGTCATTGGCTGCGGCCATCCGACCACCGCAACCACCTCTGGACAGCCGGTCGCATGCCGCAACGCCGTTCCGACGTTGCGACACGGCCAAACAAGCCGCGTCCGACCGTCGTATTGCCTGATCGGACGTCGGATCGGACGGTTTCGTCGTACATGTGTTTCGCGCTTAAGAGAGGGAGCAGTTAGTACGCCTGCACTTGATTATCGCGTGGCCAGTGTGGCGAGGAAACTCAGCGGAGAGGCGGACACGTTTGCAAAAGGTGAACGTTAGTTTTAGTTTTGACCCTTGCATGCTGCAGCTCGTTTTGCAAACGTGCCCCAGAAACCACGTGACCCATATCACGCAGTTGCCCCATCTCTTAAATCTAGGCTCTCTATACCGAGGACAGACAAGCTTGAGCGCGAACTCGGTGCCGTGCGCGCTTCTTTGTTTGCTTCGTGATCCGTGTCGGCGTCTGGTCGGTGAGGTCGCTCTTGCGCGAAAGTCTACTTCGCTCAAGCACCGATCATGCGAATCATCGCCACTCAACGATGGCGAGTCCCGGCACGCCCGACGGGGAAGACGAAGGCAATCTCCCTGAATCAAAAGCGTGCCATCCTCGACGGAGCGCGCATAAACGTAAAGAATGCCGTCCACCGCCGGCGTCCTCCGCGGGACCGTCGCATCTGTCGACACGGTCCGTACGTAGCAGGATCTCTTTTCGATCGGAGCTCTTCGCAGTTGGCGAGAAGCGGCTCCGATTTCGCAGAGGACGCGTGCAGGGAAGCCTCGACCGCTTTCTGCAGGCTCGATAAACATGTGCCCGTGACAGCCCGTGTTATCTTTGTTTTTCACGTTATTTTTATGAGTTTACATATAACGAAAAAGCGGGTATAGTCGAAGCTTTTTCCGATTCCCGTTGGCTTCGTTATAAGTTATAACCGGTCTCGAGAGTACCTCAAAAAGAAGCTGTTCATTATGTCTAACACTTGTGTCGTCAATTCGTATTTCAATAAAGAAAACGTTTCGGACACTCACTCTGAGGCGCATGTATGGCTGTAGCGGTGCAATACAAAAATCAGATTTCAGATAAACCGTAAAAAAAAAGAGGCATGATAAACTTGAAAAGTAATTTCGAAAAATTTTCGTTACTTTTTAAAAGTAATTGTAATGTAATGTAATATATTTTAGTCTGCGGTAATCTGTAATAGAATTAAATAACATTTGCGTATTTTCAGGAAAGTGAATAGTAATGTAATTTAATAGCACTTGAAAAGTAATTTTGCATCTCTGAACGGATCCCAATTATATCGCATTGCATCTTCTTGGAAGCAGCCAAAAGAAAACAAAAGGCGTGTCTTGTCACTGGGAGTGCATTCCATTGGGTTCTGGCCCATTCGGCAATCTCACTGACGGAAATTAATAATATTAAGAGAAAAGAAGATTCTTTAGTTTTATATGCCCAAAAACAACCACGCGGGTCTTCACATTGGCGCATACAAGAAGATAAAAAGAAGAAAAATACACAAAACGCGCACAGCATCGAATGTACAAATTAACATTACTACAAATAGTGGGCACACCACACAAAATGTGGTAGAGTAACTAGACTAGAGCAATTAGACTCTTCAAGCCCCGGAAAAAAGCTGAGGGATCCGTGAAAACGTCCAAGCTAGAGGATTCGACTCTATTAAAGGAAATTTGCATACTGGACAGTGCTGAGAATCTAGACTTAGATTGAACGTAAAAGATAGTAAACTTTCTAGCAACGTGGCAAGGAACTTGAAAATCGACAGAATTTAGAAGTAGGTTAGCGTCAACCAAACCATTTAGCACCCTCTGCAAAAAAAAAAAAAGTAAACAACTTACGTTTACATTTTTTTTTTTTACAAAGACTTTAGTAAAACACTATTAATAAGAAATTCGTATTCATAATAAAAGCGACGCTGAGAGTGTCTGTCATATACAATGAGTATATTTTTTTTTCTTTTTGAACCGATTCAATGCTCAAAGACTGCTTACGTGAAATAAACATCCAACCCACTCAGGCAAGTTCAAGCTAAGAACGAACTAAAGCACAAAATATGCGAATCATACAAGCAAGGTGCCTAAACTTTTGATCTATACGAGATATAAAACCAAGGGAGTTTTATCGCATGGCCAACAATAAAAGAAACATGAGCATTGAAGGACAACGCGCTATCGAGGCACACACCGGGATATTTCATTACAGTGACGCGTTCGATTGAAGTTCCTCCTAAGGACTAAGTGAAACGGACAACAGCATGTTGTCGGCTCAAAGAGTTAGTTCTGGTAGGATTTAGGAGTAAAGTATTCGCCAAAGTCCACTGACTCATGATCAACTTCATCGAATGCTTTAGACATGTAAAATAAATAGCATCTACCTGTTTCCTGTTCGTAACAATTGATGCAGCGAAGAGTAAAAAGGACCACAAGTTGGTTTGAACTCACCGTCCCGTAATAAACCTGTGCTGCGAAGCCGTTTATTGTTTATGAAACTAATAAGTTATACGTTTATAAATACATTTCCCGAACACCTTAGAAAAGACCGCACAGTAAATAAACAGGCCGATGATTACTGCGAACCAATTAATAGCACCCCTAAATGTTGGCACTAACAACCGCTTACTTCCATAACGACTGGGAACACACCAGAGCGAAGCTGACAGGTTGAAAATGTGTTTCAGAATCGATGCAAACAAGTCACCACAGCCTCTGATAATAAAGCTCGGAATACAATCTACCCCAGTAGATAACTTCGGTTTAAGGTTTCTGATACCTCAATTGATTGGTGTTCTACGTGCATCGTGGTTGAGAATGCATGTAGGAACTTCGAGAGTGTAGTTCAACTTCTTGACATATTGCAATTATATGTTTATTATCAAATGATATCAACCTGGTTCAGCTTTTGGAGAGGAAAAAAATTACACCTCTTGATTTTGGACTGCACCGCCTTGTATCCTTTCAGGTGAGAACTTAACGAGGGAAACTTGCTACCCTTTTGCATACACCAATGCAAAATGTGCCGTCGTGTTGATGAATCATTGGAACGATGGTAAGCATTCAATATCCGACCCGGGTTTATATTCAATAGGAGTTAATTATTCATCGGTGTAGTCGACCCTATCATTACTTTTTTTCTGTTTGTTGTTGTCCTCAAATTAACAAAACACTCACATATTAGAGAACGTTCTTCTGAAAACAAGAGCACAGCTGCCCCGCCGTCGTCGCCGGTCACACTTTCTATGCCTACCCTTCAGTCGTCAGTAGGTAGGTGGCGCCACCTCTCGACCAACCATGGGTTCTGTATCCGCCCCATCCTGTTTTGCCTCTGGTGAGCATTGCACCGGCATGCGATCGTGTATCACGGCAGTGTGATGCACGTTCAAGACTCCAGACGTACTGCACTGGCCACGTTTCTCATCTGGAGAACGCTGCCTAAATATCTAGTTTTAGGGGGATCGGTGACCGAGTGGGCCAGCGCACAACAGCTCGGAGCACGTGGAGCGAAAGCTCGCGCTGCAGAACCCCAGGATGCTGAGTTCAATCCCCACCCCTGCCCGTTTCGATCTGGATGAGCATCGCACTGGCGTGCGGTCTTGTATTACTGTCTGATAGACGTTAAAGACTCCAGGCTAGCGGCTGTACTGCACTCCCCAAATTTCTCATCTACAGCTGGAAGACTCGTCGCCCTTTGAGGCAGACCAAGTTCTAGTCTGTATGAACATACACACAACCCAATTTATCTAATTTTAGAGCGCAGCACTTAGACGCCCGTTTCCGGCTTGAGCAGCGTCGCTGTCGGCGTAACCGCGCGGTGCATTATGGGTATATTTCCCGCTAAATTTAGCGGAAAAATATCTCCGCTAAATTTAACGGGAAAGTTTCCCGCCAAACATTCCCCGCTCGGAAAAATTCCCCGCTAAAGTTAGTGGAAAAAATTCCCCGCTAAATTTAGCGGAAAAATTTATCCACTATATTATAGCGGTAAAAATTCCCCGCCAATTTTAGCAGGAAATTTTCCCCGCTAAATTTAGCGGAAAAAATTTCCAGCTAAACTTAGCGGAAAAATTTCCCCGCTAAATTGAGCGGAAAAAACTCTCCGCCAAATTTAGCAGAAAATTTTCTCCTAAATGGGAGGCGAGCAAAAGGGGAGGAGGGGCGTAGCCTCCTCTCCCTACCTCCCTCCTCCTCCTCAAGAGCTGCGCTCTAGTTCGGCGTTACAGGGGATTGCAAACGTCTTTTATTTTTATTTTTGACTTTAACACCCGGAAAGGTCGAAATATGTCCCCTCAGTTAATTCCAGGTCCTTTGTAAGAAAAAGAAGAAAGAGAGAGAAAATATATTGCTGAAGATACACAATTTCCGGCATTCCGTTTACTGATGACGGATGACATACACAGTTTTGTGATATTAACCATCTGAAGAGCGTATTGAAACGTAATTTTCTTTTTAGATAGAAGATACGACAAAAATTGGACACAAACTAAATGAGAGCTCTGTCCGTCCTGAGCACGGTTGTTTCGTCTTCTTCTTTACGCTACGTTAAATTCACTTTGAACCTATTTTTTTACAGACAATTATAATTTTTATGGACTTGTATGAGTGAAACGCGGAGCACTATTCAAGCTAAAATATTTTATTATGTTTTTGAGGCGATAAACTTTGCAACCTGTTTTTAACGTTTTTTTTTTTTTTTTTTTAACGAAAACTGTTTTGTTT
This sequence comes from Ixodes ricinus, assembly GCA_037355805.1. Taxonomy (NCBI): domain Eukaryota; kingdom Metazoa; phylum Arthropoda; class Arachnida; order Ixodida; family Ixodidae; genus Ixodes; species Ixodes ricinus. Next base: position 20,156 of record JAZHYW010043269.1, read on the forward strand.
ATTTTGTTCAAGCTGCCAAGAATCAGTGCAAAGAGGAAACCTCAAGTCAGAAGGGTGAGAGTGATAAAACAGCACCCAAGACAGGTAAAGTGGGGATCCTTTATTCATCTATTCGTTGTTGCCTTCATCATCGCTATGCAATACAAAAAAGCTAACAGAAAACACGTAAAGAGAACACAGTTTAAGCAAAACGTTTCTCTATTGTGCGGAAGGTATCTAAGCCTGGTAAACCTCCCAAATACGTGACGGCTTTTTTTATTCGCACGATTCGAAATGAAATCTCTTAATGGTTTGTTCAATTTGGCTATAGGTATAAACGAATAAAATACTTGCATTGCAGTTTTCAACACAATAAATCAACGCAAGTATGCATCTATGTGTTATATATTAATGAAACCGATGCCGAAAGAAACACATTTGTTTTGTAATTTGTCTGCCCTGAATTGTACAATAATTCAGAAAGCAAGATAATGTTTTCATGTCGGTTTACCAGACAATAACAAAAACGATGACCCACCCACGCGTCGCCTTTTTTGAATGAGTTCGAGCAGAAAAACATTCCCTTATGCGTTCTTCAAATATTAATATTATTTGAAAATCACAAACTTGCATGCAGCATCGCGAAACAATAGATACAGGAAAGGACCCACACACGCATCGTTCAGCTGGGATAAGTCTCACAGAAACTCAGCTATAAGAAAATAAAAATTAACTGGCGTAAAATACCTTCTATGAACAAATAATTTATAAAATACACTATTTGTAATGCTATAGAACCTACGCACCTTGCAAAGATTAAACTGCTGGGCTTATTAAAAAAGAACGCGTGAGTCCATAAACGATGATTTAAGTCAGCATTTTAGGCTCTTGGACAACATGGCTCCTTGAGAACAGACTGCAATTGCAGTAGATGTCGTTCAGGCACAGTCCTGCTGCATTGCATGATTTAACTTAGAAAATCGAAGTGTGTTAATCGTGACTCTCTTCAGTCGAAGATGCTTAAAACAGATGCTCAAAACAGCATAATGCATGCCTCAGGTAATCTGGCTGCCTTTCTCCTTCTAACTACATTTTCTGGTAGTTTATATCATAGAATGCCACCGTTCTGATGCTAAGAAATGCTAATCAATTTGTTCGAATCGAATACAGTACTTTCTTTCCTGTGCTTTGTTTTTATCTCGTTGAATTTTTTTAGAAAAACCAAAATTCGAGAACAGCATAATTTAACATATTTTATTTCGAATGATTGGAAACAAAATCTATAATGGCAGTCTGCCATAACCGAAGACAATTAACTTCAAACAAACTTTGAACACTTGAACCCCGAAAACTCGTAAGATATGAGTGTTTTATTTCTATGTGTATTCCGCGTGATTCCAAAGACAACGTGAATTTACGCGGGTGTTAGGTCTTATTCTTAATAGACATGGGTAAGCAATGTCTAGGAAGGCCTCTTAATTTTTTAATTCTTGGTTATATTTTAGTATATATTAGAAATATAACCTTGTTCAATAATTTTTCAGGTGAGCAAAGACCCTGCGAAACGGCCTGCGAAATGTGGGTGAGGCATGAATATCTGAACGAAACTTCTCTAAGCGAGAACTGCACCAAATACTACGAACAGTTTTGCGGTAACAGCAAAATATTTCTCTACGAAAAATCAACTTGTGATCAAGTCGAAGATTTACCCGTTAACATAACAAACTGTATATCTAAGGATCAATAAACACTGACACACAAATGCTGCAGTTCTTCTTGTTTTGAATCATTATTACAAATAGTGTCACGTAATGTCAGAAAAACACCGCTTGACAAAAGGGTATAGTACATACTGTAGTGCAGAGGCGTCGGTACATCGCCGCCTCTGTATAGTCCAAATTCCTGAAATAAAAACACGTTTTTCATGTGAGGCTTTTAAAAGTAGTATGCGCTAGAGAAAATCAGCCATCTGCGTTGAGGCATTATTTTTAACTCTTTTTATTCACGTTTCGCTCATTAAAAATCAAGACAAAAAAAACCAAGCACCCAGCTGATTTTGCCACACCGCCCTCTCGTTCCGCACGTTAGGGTCCATATGCTGTGGTCATTATCACCATGGCAACGAAGCCTCTGCTGAATAGACGCACACGCGAACGCAGAGTCTGAAGCCAGCAACAACGAACGCCATTTTTCGAATACAGTTGAGTTTGTAACTAGCATCAACGCGGCGACGCTAAAGCAAGCCGGGCATGCTGATGCAGCGGTGTACCCTGAAAGCGCGAAGCTGTCGTCTGTCGAACCATTGGCAGTTCCGACGTTACTTGGCACAAGCTCGAGTCTAAGATTATAACCAATTTTTCCCGACCAGAGTGAAGCGAGGAATGAGTGCGCGTGAGGAATTCCTGTTCCGAAGCCTAGCTTGGAGCTCCAGGTTCACGTTTCTGCGTTGACTCGTCCATTCCTCCGCTTTGCTCGATCCACTCGATCCGTCCGCTTTGTGACGGCTCTGCAACTCACGTATGCGCACCTCAGGTGACGTGATCAGTGCGATGCAGGCGTACAGCGGAGTGTCGACGTCAGAGATGCACTTCGCCGGTTTTGTTTCGACTTGATGTCGTGTATAAGGGTGACATTTCTCGCCACGTAGCGACCACTCCGAATTTTAACCAAAATGTGTTTATATGGGACGGATTTCATGCGAAAAACATCAGGCTCATGTGGTATGAAAAAGCGTCACATAGACGCACCACCGCAATTCGCAACTTTCACGACCTATAGGGGGCGCACTTGTGCCTATCGAAATGGCTGTCATCTGGATGATCGTCGTAGAACAACACTACGAGGCTGGGTCTGCGACGCGTGAGTAATTATAGTTTTGCTATATACGAGCAGTATTAGAGCCTTAGTTTATTTTTTCACGTCAGGAAGGTGGTGGCAAGTACTTTTATTGTGAAGCGGATCATCCAGGAGCTAGGGAGCGCGGTTCTCACACCGCGGTACCACCATCGCTGAAAGTTGCGAATATAAAGCATACACAGCCCGTAGCAGGCAATGTCCAAAAAGACGGCATAGTTAGTGGTACTTGCACATAAAAAAGAGTAATCGATTGTAACATGCATTCCTCGACAAAACAAACTCACTAGTGCATTTACTCACCTCACTCACCCTCCCTGATCTGGCGTGAGGTGAGGGTGAGTGAATTATTAAGCCTTGAAAACTCATGAGTTTGAGGTTGAGTAAGGGTGCGTGAGCCTGTGAAGTCAGAAAGTCCATGAGTTTGGTAGGTCTATGAGTTCTAAGAGTTTGGTAAGTTCATGAGTTCCGTGTGGGGCGTGACGTCATGAGGGCGGTGATTTCTTGAGTTTGGCGAGACATAATAAGGTACCTGGGAGGCCATGCTTTCGATGAGGATTTGCAAGTGACGTCGAGGTAGGGCGGGTCATGTGACTTCTCCCTACTTATCCGGGTAAGTTGAGTCGACCTTCGCTTCACAATGGCTCTGTTAGTTCGTACAGCTGGTTCCCTACTAGTTATAAGAAAGGAGGAAAGGTGCTCTTGATTTCTTTTGCTCTCTTCGGTTCCGCCTCGCTTCGTCGCGGCTTGGCGTGGTCTTTTATCGCTGGTTGCTGCTTTCGGCGGGGTGACAAGAGCGTGTGCACCCTTACAAAAAATTTATATCTGGTCAGATCTGAAGATTTCAGATCTGGCCCATATCGAAAATTTGCCACATATAACCTGATATGGTATATCTGCTATATATAGTCTGATATCCCTGGCCAGGTAAGGAAATCCCAGATCTGGCTAAGTATGGAAATTCCAGATCTGGCCAGGCATATCAAAAGGACACAAGCCTGAAATCAGCACATTATATATTTTTATTGTCTATAATTCTCCCAAGTGCACCGGCCCGCACTCGAGGAATCATGGGAACGGTGATCCTTCAACTCCTAGTGATCGCTAATTTTGACCAATTCCATGATTACACAGTTTCGAGTGTAATTCGTAGTCACTCTGAACAAGCGTCCCATAGAGGTCAAGGACCTGTCCTATCACTTTTAAAATTTCTCGTCAATGGCAGCGTTTATGATACTGTGCATGCGATCTACCTTTCAACCTGACTGAGCCGCAGAAATCTCTTACAATATTATCATTCTCGTGATTGTTGTTTTAGCAGGAATTACTTAAAAGCTGATAAATCACAACAACCAAAACCGGGATTTAGCTCGGGTTCAGCGGAGCTGTTTATAGCATGTTTAGCGTTTCTATCTTAATGTCAGCGTCTTTGAAGCTGTACGAGAATGATAATACTGTAAGAGATATGTCTGCAGCTCATCCAAGTTGAAGGTTGGACAGAATGCACAGTACTGATATCGGCGAGAAATTTTAAAAGTGATATGACAGGTACTTGTGTTCTATACGATACTTGTTCAGGGTTACTCCGAATTACACACAAAACTGTGTAACCATAAATTGGTCGAAATTTCCGTTCACTAGGCAGCTGAAGAAACACCGTCCCCATGATTCCTCGAGTACGGGCCGAGGCGTTAGGGGGATTTAGAAAATTGTCTATTCGGGCGTAATGTTTTAACACTTTGAAATAATTAAGCTGCATTGAAATCCTCGTGAAAATTAGTACAAATAATCCCAAACTTAAGCTTGCCAAAGCTGAAGTTTGGGATTATTTGTTCTAATATTTAGCTCGCGAACAATGAGTCATTCACAGTTTGCTAACAAAGCACTTTTTTACTTTTTTATATATTGAAAACCGGCCGTCAGATAAAGCTGTATATACGCCAGATAACGAAGTATATATCTCAGATAAAACTGGATATATGCCAGATAAGTCTGTATATACGCGAGATTAGGCTGTATATATTCCAGATAAGGCTTTATATTCACCAGATAAGGCTGTATATACGCCAGATAAGGCTGTATATACGCCAGATAAGTCTGTATATACTCCAGATAAGGATGTATATATGCCGTATATAATCATATAATGTTTGATATGGGCAGCTATGCCCCATATATAAGATTTCCATACAGGCACGACTCTCCCGCGCGCCTCGACCGCTACCGTGTAGACTGTGAGGCAGGATGGGCGCTACGCCGGTACACCTGTTGCTATTTCGAGTGCGCTCGTCTTGGGCACGGTCGCTAATCCTGAAGCCACTTTTAAATTAAAGCTGAATGGGAACTGTCAAAATTCACCTAAATACTTGTTTGTTCAAATTCTAGCCTTGAGTTTTGTTTAAAAAAAAATATATGCATCTGTGTCTTCGTGCTCGAGTGCGCCCGAAGCACACGATTTCTTCACCATTGTGTTTAAAGGCTGCTAAAATTATTTGGTAAGAAATAAAAGTTAATTCGATTGTGGATTGTCATAGACCAATTGCAGATGATAAGTTTCTAAATTGCATTTAGAGATATGTCACGATCTTTTTACTTTAACTTAATATTGCTGATAACAAATCGCCGTTCCGAACCTGCTGTAGGACACCCGAAAACGTTTCTCGTGCCGGAGAAATTTTTCTCTCTCGCTAGCTTCAACAGTACTTAGATTTTAGTTATGATTCCTGTATTATTCATCAACCACTACAGCTCGCGCTAGTTCACGCACCGGTTGTTTACGAGGAGCGCTACTTCTCTTTTAGCAACATTATGTTTATACGAGTAAATAACAAGAAAGACCGGGTAAGATGTAATTTAAAAAAAAAATGATATGCGCGCATGCCCGTACGTGGACGGAAGCAACCTTCTCTGACCGAAGATTTTAAGTGCCCCAATTTTTTAATCTAACAAAACAAATATTAATTTGCAGACCGTTTAATTAAGTTGCATGACCGCGCCCTCCCTTCTCCTCAAATATCGCGTGGATATCCGCATTAAACTATCAATAGTAAAAAGTGAAGTAATTAAATACCGAAGGTAAAAGAACTTGCGCTTACACCAGTTGGCCGTTAATTCATTCAGATTAGTGAACACAGATTAAGAATTACATTCCATCCATCAAAAAAACCATTAAATGATTGTAATAGAAAACACAATATTGTACATGTAGTTTGTAAATATTTGTATTCAACATATTACCAATTTTGAACACAAGCACACATTGCCTGGGTAACATGAATACGGAAGACATCTGACACAAAAAATCAGCAGAACCCATTCTTTGGGAATGATTATCTACGTTAATGCGAATAGCATCAAACGGTGCGGAGTTATGCGCGTTCGTCAGGTGGCCGGCACACTCTAGATACGCCAGCCCACTCTTGAGGCGATTCTAAATTTGTTGACACTTTCACAGCCCTGCGCACGATCTCCGCAGCCCAGCACGTGCGTTTGTGTCACTTAGGAAGGCGAGCAAAGCACGCGCCATACGCACAAACACTCAAAATGGTACCGACCAGACTTTCTGGCGTCTCAGCTAGTCTCAACCAATGGTACTCTAAACGGTTGTTTATATCTTTACCATAGACGCGCTTTACAGCGCTGTCACAGCTACCAGTGCGCAGCGTTCCATGCACGAGGGCTCATTCCGCTCTCGTGAGGCTGAGCACGGCCGCTACATCACCCTCTCCCGAGCGCGGGAGAGGGTGAGCTAGCGGCCGTGCTCAGCCTCACGAGAGCGGAATGAGCCCTCGTGCATGGAACGCGCGCGCACCGGTAGCTGTGACAGCGCTGTAAAGCGCGTCCTATGGTAAAGATATAAACAACCGTTTAGAGTGCGTTGAATGACTGCCTTCATAGCTCTGCGGTTAGCGCGTCTGCCTGCTGATCAAAGGGTCAACGGTTCGAATCCCGCCGGCGCCGTAGATAGCCAGATAGATAGATAGATAGATAGATACATAGACGAAAAGTGCGTGAAGTATCCAAAGAATGCTATTCGCATTAATAACGATTTTTGTCAGGATCCATAAAGTTGTGGGTTTTCAAAATAAACCCCTGGTCCACATTGAGGAAAATACCCACTCCGTAGGCCGCTCTTTGTGCGGCTACGGCCATATCCGTCCATTGACTGCCTTTCTGGGGCACCGGTGGACGAGAGACAACACCAACACAGTGAGTCCATTTTCCACGTGTTTATTCACTCAAATAACAACACGCTTTGCTTTCAGACAGGAAAAGTCTGGGCGCTGGCTCTATTGCCAGTATCACCCGGTCGGTTTCCCGCGCTGCCGCAATAGACAGATTCACGGGAAGTCGGAGGCCCACAAAGAAAAACCGAGATCCGTAAAGCCTGGACCACCGCCGACGAAAGCCCAGCGGTTAGTTCGTTAGAGTTTTGAGAGTAAGGAAATCAAAGGAAGTGTTGCCGAGCCGGAGGCTCGGTATGCCACTTTCATACCCCCGGCCCTCCTTCGGAGCCGGCTTATGTAGCCTCGGAGATATGGACGCGCCCGGGGAGGCCGGTAGTAGTCGCGTCCACTATCACTGTCAAGGGTGCGCCGGCGGCACATTCACCCTATGTGGGCGAAGGAGAGCCGCCCTTTCGGGGAATACAGCCTCGGTTCCTCGTATCCGGATAGCCGCCGCCATGGGTGACGACGACTCCACAGCCTGCTTGGAGCTAGACCTAGATAGGGATATAAGGAACCCCATGGTTCCCACAAAGTATGACATTTTACGGGGCAGAGTCGGCAGATTAGAAAGTTCCAGTTTTAGTGGTATGTGCGGTGCAACCAAAATGAAAAACGCGTTAAAAAGAAATTATATACAGTAATATCGTACGCACGAAGCTCTTGAATTGTTCCTTCTTCCAGAAAAGAAAACATCAACCAGGCAGTTATTTTAGGTCAAATAATTTGTGTAAACGATGATAAAAACAGACAAACCGTTCCAAAATAGTTCTACTTGGCCATGAACTGCCGAGCAAACCGTCCTATTATTAAGGAGAAGTTCGCAATATTCGATGCAGAAACAAGATGCACACCCACGGTGGTGCATGTTTGAATAATAATAATTCACACTTGAATAAACAACGGTCTAGACAGTCACTCCACAATTGCACGACCACCATAATACCATAATGCCATAAGCAAGGACTAGCATAATGCTCGTGTATGACAAATAGAAAGTAGAGTTACAAAACATTTCTTTAACATTAAAAACGTTTTTACTATTTTCTTGATGAGTGTACGGGAAAAGTAAAGTGAAATTATTTTAACGTAACGAGTAAAGTAGTCCGTTTCTTTGCAGCGAAAGTAATCAGTAATGGTAATTCATTTCTCTCGAGGCTCGGTAATTTTTAATTGTAATCCATTACATTTTTCAATTGACGGGTACAAGTCTGCATGCTTATCATTTCCTCTTTTATGGGACGAAAACGATTTATAATTTTGGGCTGGAAGAAAACAGATAACACACAGGCGCGTTGCGAAACTGTGACAAAATCTAAATCTCAAAAACAAATTCAGAACAAAACACTAAGCCGCAACAACGTTGGGCGAACCACTCAATACTCCATTTGTTTTATTTTTAAACTATCGTCTTATACTAAAAAAGACAATTCTTTATCTCCAAAGTTTTACTGGAAACTTCTAGAGAGAAACGGAAGCACAGATAAAGTTTGCCTAGTATTGCATGAAAAAATAACGTTTCGGTTTTGCGCTGTTTTCGACCATCATTTCTAAGGTACTAAGGTCGCCTTTTTTTTAATATGTCGATCAACCACCAACCAGCCCAGCAATTCACAACCCTACGACTTAGTTACTCTCCATGTCAAGGCACAAGTAAAGTATTTTCGTTACCTCTTTGCCAATTAGGCGCGGTACTTGGTTACTTTTCCTGGAGAACGCGTAAAACTAGAAAAATCAAAGCAAATACCATCTCAGCCAATACTGACAACTCCCGCGGAGCACGGAAGAAAAGTGATCGCAGCGCCCCTGGCGACCTCGGAGTCTACGTTAGCAGACGAATTCTCCACAACGCATCGGTTTCGCATATCTCCGTGCGAGGTGACCACTGAAAAAAAAAAACATTGTCACGGGTATTCGCTGCTTTGAATGTTGAAAAGTAGGTGTATACCTAATGAGTGAAGGACATTTTCTTCGCGTGGGAAAGATGTTAAAACTTTCAGGTTTCAATTTTGGGGCTAGCCCGAAGAAAACACTCTGTCACAACTTATGTAAGCCAGACAAAACACGAATGTACCTTCGCGCTGTTTATTTATTTTTTTCCAAAAGGGCAATGTACAAACATTTTAGAACATAGTTACTCTTCAATTTTACTGTTCTTATCAATCAATTCGTTTTGTTGCCTTTCCCTTCTCTCATGAATGACTCGCGTATCACTAGGGTTTCGTGTTTTCAGATAAATTCGAAAAACACCCGCCGGTATAATTTGGGTCAATTCAGATTTATCCGAAAAACTCTGAATTTTGACGTGCCAATGCCCCCCCTCTCCTCCCCCCCCCCCAAATATACTAAATAAAGACGGTATTTTAGAATAAGTTCGATCAGCACACAGGGTCAATGATCCCGGAAAATGCCACCTCATTTATCTTTCAAATCTCGGATCATTGACAAAAGTGGTCTTACCGCTGATCTTACCGCTACTATGTGCGATTGCGCTTTCAGCTGAATAAGGTGCGTAGTCGTGTGTTCTTCTGTTTCGAGACGTCCAGCCGTCCAGTAACGAATCGAGATCTGCGACCGAAATATTTCGAGGCATATTTATTGCATACATGTCAAACCAATTAAGTACCGCACTGCATCTCCATACGCGAAAAGATAAAACATTGACAAAATCACTTCGTTACCCTCGCCCACAAGCTCCAGTTATAGATCGCCAACACCTCTCTCATCTGTACACGATCTCATAACTTCATTATTACATGCGGCGCCGCACACCTTCTTGGAAATGGGCTTTATCATTAATTTTATCACTTCTTGGGAATTATATATATATATATCTATACAAGTGTACACATTGACCCACATAATTACGCATTCAACATGCCAAGTTGGATCAGCTGTTCACTGATAAGCCACTAGGTAGCCTCCAGCAATCATTAGCTTCATTTTTACATATTCGAAGCTTCTCACACAAGATGGAAAGGTGGTGAAATAAAACTTCGGAAATTTTGGCACTCAAGAGGCTGTAGAACGGGTTGGGAACCACGAAGTGTCCAAAGCTTTCTTCCTCTGTGAGAAAACGTTCAAATGCTCGTTCCTTGTCCCAGCAGCGGTAATGACAATGTGGTCATGATATTTAGAATTGTATACTTATTAAATAGCCAGGACACAAAACAAACGTCTATCTATAGAGAACAAACTAATGACGAAGAATGCCGTTTGTCGCACCCGGGACCAGAAATAAATGAAACTATATTAAAATATAGGGACTCGAATTCTGTCTTTATTATCCTCCGTCTGTTCGAGGACCGCCAACGACCATTTTCAAGAATAAGCCCTATTGTTATACTTTAAATATGCAGTTGTGCTTTAATCAAAGTAAGGCTAAGTGTATACCTTTCATTTCGATTAAAACCGTAGTAGTTCGGGGATTTACTTCGTAGAGAATATCAGAAAGCATTTGTTTTCACTGCGAGAACGAGCCTGCCTCTAGTACGGTCAACCCGCAAACTAAAAGCTATGGGCAGCAAACAATTGTAAGTTCGCTGAGCAAATAAAACTGAGTACGAGAAGTATACATACTCACCTGTCTTTTGTTGAAAAAACTAACAAACAAACTTGTAGGTCTTGGCATTTGCGCTGTTCGTGCACCAGTTGGATATGGCCACGTCAAATGTATCCCTCCATAGTCTCTGAAAGTTAGCACCAAAAATATCCATCGAGTTCGACAGGCGCGCGGAACGTCGGAGAGCGGAACGACGCTCGCACGACCAACGGGTAAACAAAACCATGCGACCGCGCGCAACGCTCAGCCGCACAGCAACACTGCCGTTACGAAGTTTAAAATTTGGGAGAGGGGAGCGGCGGCGCCAAGGCAGCCAAGGGCCAAGGCCCGGGGCGCCGGCGAGGCGAGTGAGTTGACTGCTCATGCAACCTCCGCCCGGTTGGTTTAGAGTTTTGGTTTCAGACCGAAAAAGAAACAGACAGAAATTATTGATCATGATGTTTTAAAATCCTGAGACTGGGAAGGAAAATGAAGAGAAATTGTAAGACAGAAAAAAGGGGACAGGGCAAACGTCTCAAACTCAGCTAACAAATTTTATTCCGTTCACAGCTTTTATAGCCATCTCCCAAGGTCACCGTCACCTCTCACCGATACATTTCTCCCTTTCCACAAAGACCTTCTAAACCGCAAGAGTAAAACATTGCACTCTGTACCGACGTTCTGAACAAAAGACAAAAGAACAAAAACCTTCTAAAAGCCAATCTAGAAACACACACTTCATACAGTGACCTCTTGACAAAACCATTCCGAACAAAACAGACAAACAACAGCGCGACAAAAGGTTACTGCCAACGCACACAGATAGCTTCTCTTTCCATTACAACCAACAAAGATCTTCACGTTTCAAGACCTTAACAATGTCCTCTGAAAAAACAGGCTAAAAAAAAAAAAACAGCAAACGTTCAAAAAAAAAAGAAATTATATTTTGAGAAACATTTTCGACTGGCTTCCTAGCTGCATTGATGCTTGACTTACGCAATTTCCCGACGTATTTATTCTGATAGTTTCCTTCACTACTCGTTTCATGTCGTTAGATTCTCTGTCTAGCACCTCTGTTCCTGACCAGTCAACTTCACAATTGTTACATTCCTGAATATGTGTAGCCAATTCCGAGTTCGACACTTTGTTTTTCACGTTCCGTTTGTGCTCAGTTAGTCTATCATTGATGCATCTTGAAGTCTGTCCTACATATTTGAAACCACAAGCCAACGGTATCTCATATACTACACTTTTTTCGCAAGATACTGACTTTTCACGGTGCTGTTTTTGACATCCTCTATGTCCGTTTTGAAACGGCGTCAGTCTACTCAACTTGAAGTCTGTAGTAAAAACGGTCTCGACACCAAACTTCTTGGCACACGCCTTCAAGTTGTGTGATATTTCATGATAATACGTTATAACAGCTCTCCGGTTTCCTGCTTCTAGCTTTTTCTTCACATCTTTGATATTTATGGACAATTGTCTTTTTATGAATGCCTCTTGATACCCCGCATCTTCTAGTCTCCTCCACTGTCTCTGTACTGCTTGAATCATGTAATGTGTGCACGACCTATCTAACGCATTTTTGACTAGTGACTTGACCACTCCGGCCTTGACGATCTTTGAATGACAGCTATGTTTGGAAAGTACTGGTTTTTGCGTTATCTTCCCGTACTCCCAGCACAACCCATCCCTAACATGAACGCGTATGTCCAAGAACTGTAGCACTCCTTCTTCAGGTTTTTCCACCGTGAACTGTAGTTCCGGGGCCGTTGATCTTACCAACGTTTCCAGAGATTCCGATAAACCATCCTTAAACGTGCAAATAATGATGTCATCAACATACCTTCTGACGAACCCTACATCTGATGCCATTTCATTCATTTTGTCATACACAACTCTGTCCATAGTGTTGAGGTAAATTTCAGCTAATATGGGCGCTACCGAGGAGCCTATACATACGCCTTCTTTTTGCACATAGGTTTGACCTTCCAATTCTAGAACAGTCGACTGAAGATACAGATCTAGTATCGTAAGGAAGCCTTCTACCGATATTCCGGACTCAGATTGAAACTTGACTAAATTTAACTCTAGAAACTCCCTCACCGCGTTCATTAGTCTTTTCTTTTCTAGAGAATAATATAAATCCTTAATGTCCATTGATAGTACCGAGCAGTTTCTCCCATGATTAACACTCAAGATGTGAATCAATTCTTCTGAATTCCTTAACGTAAGAGATTTCTCTAGAGGCACTAGCCCCAACCCTCGTTGCAGAAACTTGGACACGACCATTTGCCAAGTTCCATTCTCGTTTATAACTACTCGAAGAGGCATTTCCGGCTTGTGGTCTTTGAGAAAAAACTTTAAGCTTAAAAACATTTTTGGCTGACATTACCATTACTGCCCTCACCATTCCTTCCTTATCTTCATCCTTGAAACCGTGCAAATGTTCTTTCTGAGTTTGGATAGCTTTCCATCCCATACCGAAAACAGGGAATTCATTGCGCTTTCTGTTTTCTTCTGAAAAACATGTAGTGGTAAGATACCAAATCTGCCTGATTTATCCGTCTGCAATAGTTTTAACGAACGTGTTTCCAATTCCCTTTTGACCCTGTTTATATTCCTGAAGTCTCGTCTTTCCTTTGGGTAAGTTGGCCCACATGAGTGTTTTCCTATTCTGCCTAGTGCTTTGATGCTTCAAACGATACCTTTTCATCAATAAACGATACATTTTCGGTGACCTTGGGAGATGGCTATAAAAGCTGTGAACGGAATAAAATTTGTTAGCTGAGTTTGAGACGTTTGCCCTGTCCCTTTTTTCTGTCTTACAATTTCTCTTCATTTTCCTTCCCAGTCTCAGGATTTTAAAACATCATGATCAACATACACCAGCTCGCCTGCACCTTGACAATTTTTTTTTTAGAAATTATTACACAAAATAAATGACATTTTATTTTCATGGCGCGATGAAGACGTTTTGTTGAAATTACTGTTCACAAACAAAGTTCCACATTTGTATTTTTATATTAATGAGAGCCCCCACCACCAAAGCGCTGCTGCCGGTGGCGACACTATTCACAGCGCCGCCGATGGTGGCGACACTATTGTCAACGCCGCGAAACTCCGACTGTGACCGGGGGTTGGCTATATCGTATTTGATCAAAGCCTCTGCACTTAAATGCCAACCTCATTACATTGATGTCAAGCGCACTCCGAGTCCGCCAGATGGGCCACTGTCGTGTTCCCCGCCGCTCCCGTGGGGTTTCGGAGGAGCTTCGAGTATTGGCGAAGCTATATCGTATTTGATCGAAGCCTCTGCACTTAAATGTCAACGTCATTACGTGATATTGAGCGCACTCCGAGTCCGCCAGAGGCGCCACTGTCGCGTTCGCCGCCGCGCCCGTGGGGTTTCGGAGGAGTTGCCAGTATTGGCGAATCTATATCGTATTTGATCAAAGCCTCTGCACGTAAATGCCAACCTCATTACATTGATGTCAAGCGCACTCCGAGTCCGCCAGATGGGCCACTGTCGTATTCGCCGCCGCTCCCGTGGTGTTTCGGAGGAGCTTCAGTATTGGCGAAGCTATATCGTATTTGATCAAAGCCTCTGCACTTTAAATACCAACCTCATTACATTGATGTCAAGCGCACTCCGAGTCCACCAGAGGCGCCACTGTCGCGTTCGCCGCCGCTCCCGTGGGGTTTCGGAGGAGTTTCCAGTACTGGCGAAGCTATATCGTATTTGATCAAAGCCTCTGCACTTAAATGTCAACGTCATTACATTGATATTGAGCGCACTCCGAGTCCGCCAGAGGCGCCACTGTCGCGTTCGCCGCCGCTCCGGTGGGGTTTTGGGAGGAGTTTCGAGTATTGGCGAAGCTATATCGTATTTGATCAAAGCCTCTGCACTTAACTGTGAACGTCATTACATTAATATTGAGCGCGTACTCCAAGTCCGCCAGAGGCGCCACTGTCGCGTTCGCCGCCGCTCCCATGGGGTTTCGGAGGAGTTTCGAGTATTGGCGAAGCTATATCGTATTTGATCAAAGCTTCTGCACTTAAATGTTAGCGTCATTATATTGATACCGAGCGCACTTAGAGTCCGCTAGAGGCGCCAATGTCGCGTTCGCCGCCGCGCCCGTGGGGTTTCGGAGGAGTTTCCAGTACTGGCGAAGCTATATCGTATTTGATCAAAGCCTCTGCACTTAAATGTCAACGTCATTACATTGATATTGAGCGCACTCCGAGTCCGCCAGAGGCGCCACTGTCGCGTTCGCCGCCGCTCCGGTGGGGTTTGGAGGAGTTTCGAGTATTGGCGAAGCTATATCGTATTTGATCAAAGCCTCTCCACTTAAATGTGAACGTCATTACATTAATATTGAGCGCACTCCAAGTCCGCCAGAGGCGCCACTGTCGCGTTCGCCGCCGCTCCCATGGGGTTTCGGAGGAGTTTCGAGTATTGGCGAAGCTATATCGTATTTGATCAAAGCTTCTGCACTTAAATGTTAGCGTCATTATATTGATACCGAGCGCACTTAGAGCCCGCTAGAGGCGCCAATGTCGCGTTCGCCGCCGCGCCCGTGGGGTTTCAGGAGGAGTTTCCAGTATTGGCGAAGCTATATCGTATTTTATCAAAGCCTGTACTCAAATGTCAACGTCATTACATTGATATCGACCGCACTTATAGAGTCCGCTAGAGGCACCACTCTTGCGTTCGCCGCCGTACCCGTGGGATTTCGGAGGAGTTTCCAGTATTGGCGAAGCTATATCGTATTTCATCAAAGCGCTCTACACTCAAATGTCAACGTCATTACATTGATATCGAGCGCACTTAGAGTCCGCTAGAGGCGCCACTGTCGCGTTCGCCGCGCCCCCATGGTGTTCTGGAGGAGTTTCGAGTATTGGCGAAGCTATACCGTATTTCATCAAAGCCTCTGCACTCAAACGTCAAAGTCATTACATTGATATCGAGCGCACTTAGAGTCCGCTAGAGGCGCCACTGTCGCGTTCGCCGCCGCCCCCATGGGGTTTCAGAGGAGTCTCCAGTATTGGCGAAGCTATGTCGTATTTTATCAAAGCCTCTGTACTTAAATGTCAACGTCATTACATTGATATCGAGCGCACTTAGAGTCCACTAGAGGCGCCACTGTCGCGTTCGCCGCTGAACCCGTGGGGTTTCGGAGAATTTTCCAGTATTGGCGAAGCTATATCGTATTTGATCAAAGACTCTGCACTTAAATGTCAACGTCATTACATTGATATCGAGCGCACTTAGAGTCCGCTAGAGGCGCCACAGTCGCGTTCGCCACCGCTCTTGTGCGGTATCGGAGAATTTTCCAGTATTGGCGAAGCTATATCGTATTTCATCAAAGCCTCTCCACTCAAATGTCAACGTCAATACATTGATATCGAGCGCACTTAGAGTCCGCTAGAGGCGCCATTGTCGCGTTCGCCGCCGCTCCCGTGGGGTTCTGGAGGAGTTTTCAGTATTGGCGAAGCTATGCCGTATTTCATCAAAGCCTCTGCACTCAAATGTCAACGTCATTACACTGATATCGAGCGCACTTATAGTCCGCTAGAGGTGCCACTGTCGCGTTCGCGGCCAACCCCATGGGGTTTCGGAGGAGTTTCCAGTATTGGCGAAGCTATGTCGTATTTGATCAAAGCCTCTTCACTTAAATGTCAACGTCATTACATTGATATCGAGCGCACTTAGAGTCCGCTAGAGGCGCCACTGTCGCGTTCGCCGCTGAACCCGTGGGGTTTCGAAGAAGTTTCCAGTATTGGCGAAGCTATATCGTATTTGATCAAAGCCTCTGCACTTAATCGTCAACGTCATTACATTGATATCGAGCGCACTTAGAGTCCGCCAGAGGCGCCACTGTCGCGTTCGCCGCCGCCTCCATGGGGTTTCGGGGGAGTTTCCAGTATTGGCGAAGCTATACCGTATTTCATCAAGCCTATGCACTCAAATGTCAACGTCATTACATTGATATCGAGCGCATTAGAGTCTTCTAGAGGCGCCACTGTCGCGTTCGCCGTCGCGCCCGTGGGGTTTCGGAGGAGTTTCCAGTATTGGCGAAGCTATACCGTATTTCATCAAAGCCTCTGCACTTAAATGTCAATGTCATTACATTCATATCGAGCGCACTTAGAGTCCACTAGAGGCGCCACTGTCGCAGTTCGCCGCTGGACCCGTGGGGTTTCGGAGAAGTTTCCAGTATTGGCGAAGCTATATCGTATTTTGATCAAAGCCTCTGCACTTAATCGTCAACGTCATTACATTGATATTGAGCGCACTTAGAGTCCGCTAAAGGCGCCACTGTCGCGTGAGCGCATGAGCGCATCTGGTCGCTAAACGCAAGTGCACGATGCACGCAAGAAGCAGACGAACTTGCACGCCATATTGGACACCAGCACTGCGTCAGCACTCGGCTGGCAGCCGTGACCAGTCAAGCCGTGAAGGAACGCTCAGCATCAGAATGCTCCATCGTTGAGTAAGGCGCCATCTGAGTTTGACGACGTTCTGTGGAAGGTGATATCCTTGTTGTTTTGTTCACACGGCGGACATGTCACCGGACATGTTCCTACGAAATCGATGACGCCACCTTTAACATTTTCCCGCCAAATTTAAAAAGGAAATGTAGCTAACATTTCCCCACTATATTTAGCGGTTTCTGCTAAATTTCACGTGACGTCACAATAATCTGCGTGGCGTCACGTGTGACGTCACGAGGGTAATATTTTCCGGCTAAATTTCGTGAAAAACATTCCCGGGTTGATTAACGTCACGTGTGACGTCACGAGGGTAAAATTGTTTTCGCTAAACTTGGCGGGAAATGTTTTTTGCTAACTTTAGCGGGAAAGTTTAGCGAAAGCAATTTCCCAATAAATTTAGCGGAAAAATTTAAAATTTTGCAGGAATATTTTACTCTCGTGACGTTACACGTGACGTCACGTGTGACGTCATTATGGAAAACGTCCCATAATGCAACGCGCGGTTACGCCGACGGAGACGCCCCTAAACCCGGAAACGAGCGTCTAAGAACTGCGCTCTAAAAGTCCGAGGACACCTGAGCACTTCTTATGAGTTGTGAATGCGAAAGCCTGCCGCAGCCTGCCGCCTGCGACGTATTGCTTCTTCCTCGCATTGTCGAAGGGCCTTGTGCTCTTGTCGCCTGATGGTACGTTTACACCTGAGAAGAAATCCGCTGCCGCGGGAGCGGATCCGCTCCCGGCGGCGGCGGCGACGAGCGGATTGCGTTTACATCTATTTCCCTCGAGCGGCGGCGGCGGCGCCGGCTCCAGCAGCTATTCTCGTAGCATCCCGTCAAATATGACGAGAAGGCGCGAGAGTTCTCCCCTCGGCCGTCTCTCCCGGGCGCTGCTGCTCCCGGAAGTCGTGACGTAGGCAGCGTCGCGCTGCGCAAGAATGTCACTTCCGGTCAGCGAAACGCCTCGTTCGGCGGCAGAAATAGGTCCCGGACCAAAACGGCTCTCCGCCGCGTTTTCCGCCCAGCGTTTCGCCCCAGCGGCAAAAGCTGGGCGGATTCGCTGGCGGATCCGCAAGTGTAAACGTACCATGAGACGCTTTGAATCGCGATCCGCTCGAGGCCTCCCGACGGCCGAGCCCGCGCTCTCGTGAAGTGGCCGCGCCGCGCTGAGCTCGGCGCGTAAAATTGTTGACCGCCGATATTGTAAGGCCGTGGTGTCCTCATCCACCTGGGCAACACTTCTTTTGCTTTCCCTTCTGCAATACTCTTAAGCGTAGACCGCATGGAGCGTTTTTCTGCACGCGAAAACGCGACGCGCTATGAACGCTCGCGCGGAAGCTGACGCGGGGGCACCCGCATGCAGACAAAGCCAAGCACCGCCGGCCGCGCGTTATCAGCGTTGCCAGATAACAGAATTCTCAACGCGCGATGTAATTGCTCACGCAAATACTACAAAATAAGAGTGAAAGTAACAAATAAGTAGATAAAACGGGTTTTTGTGTCAAAAAGAACACTTTTTTAATTTTTATATGGCCAATAAAAATGTTTTTGAACACTTTGAATTGCGCTGAATACGAAACAGCGTACTGAGCCAGCCGCGTCGCGAGTGGTGTGTTGTTCGTGTTGCGTGCTTTCCTGCGCTGAAGCGCAAGTAAAGTTTACTTTAGTGAAACTCATCCAGGTCGAATCGGGCAGTGGGTGGGGTTCCGTCGGACGTAACTCGAAACCTTGGGGTAAAGTTACGTCGGACGTAACATTAATTTTTATTTGCAGTTCCGTCGGACGTAACTTTAATTTTCATATTGGGTTACGTCGGTCGTAACTCGAATCCTTGATATAAAGTTACGTCGGACGTAACTTTAATTTTTATTTCGGGTTCCGTCGGACATAACGCTAGACACTGCGTTTTTGTTAAATCAAAAGGCACAAAACGCTTTTTTTTCTCGGTGTCATGAAAAAGACTGTCTAGATCCGTAGAACAATTATCGTGTTCATAGGCAATGTATAATCTGCGCACCGTTGTGACAAAGCACAAACTATTCCACCTTAGTAAAACACCATACGATAGAATTATACGATGACAAAGCATAATGTCTCCGACGGCTAAATTCCCTACGCAAGCAGCATGCACATAGTGCTTGTGGCACAAAAGCGGAAAGAGCACAGAAAACACATATCTTTCACTCCCAGGATAGCACCTATGGTATTCCAGACGTGTTTCTTCTTGTCATTATTTTTATACCCCTTATCTGATAGGTCCCAAGGAATGGGACGCTTCTCAACCTCGTCAATGAGCATTTCAATTGAATGCACGTTTGTCAACCATCACACGTGCAATCGGCAAACAAAAAGAAGCGCAGTCAAACCAGTCAAACCGCCAAAACCAGGAGCGGTTTTCTGTGCAGAACCATGTGACGGTTCGAGCGACTCTCATTGGGCGAGAGCCGCTTCGACGCCTCGGCGCGCGCGTCTTGTTCTGGGTCGGCTAGAAACCAACGCTCCCGCGAAAACGCGCGGCCGCGCGCAGGAAATGACGTCAATTTGACGCCGACGCGCCTAAATCGCGAGCAAAAACGCTCCATGCGGTCTACGCTTTACCGCCTGACTCCTTTGGGCGGTTGTCAGTAGTATGCCGCGTCAGCGCGTTATTCGTGCCATTTCTCTCTTCGTTACACAGGGTTCGCTGCTCGCTTTACTGTCACGGGCGGTCCTATCTACACAACGAGCGCGCGTAAGGTCGTGGTCATCTGCTGGCTCCGAAGGTCGGGACGCTCATATGGACCAATCAGGGCGCCAAATCAATACGACGTCTGCCGATTTCTACACATAAAAAAATTACGATACCCGCTGGTCTATTAAGATGTGTTGCTTTCTATTTTGAAATGTTCCCAATGTAGCTTGCCGCCTATGAATAAAATTAAATGAGCAATAAATATAACAGGGTGTAACTACATTATTTTTATCTGAAAACGTTGAAAAAAGCAATAATATGCCCTGTTTCCAAGTTTTGTAAGAGACGGCAAATGGTAAGTCCGTTTTGAGCCGTACAATGACGTGTTTCTACGATGTTGAAGCTTAAATGAAGAACTTACAAAAAGATACACCTTTATTGACTTGTTCTTCTAGTAGACAACTTATCATATCTAAATTTTAGCAAAAGATTGATCTCGAAGCTGATAGTTTTTGGTTTTTACATCATGTTAACGTCAACGTACCACAAAGAAAATTTCACACAGCTAAGTAATTTT
>JAZHYW010043271.1:0-13289 GCA_037355805.1 Ixodes ricinus
TCAGCAGAACCCATCCTTTGGGAATGATTATCTACGTTAATGCGAATAGCATCAAACGGTGCGGAGTTATGCGCGTTCGTCAGGTGGCCGGCACACTCTAGATACGCCAGCCCACTCTTGAGGCGATTCTAAATTTGTTGACACTTTCACAGCCCTGCGCACGATCTCCGCAGCCCAGCACGTGCGTTTGTGTCACTTAGGAAGGCGAGCAAAGCACGCGCCATACGCACAAACACTCAAAATGGTACCGACCAGACTTTCTGGCGTCTCAGCTAGTCTCAACCAACGGGAGAGGGGTGAGCACGGCCGCTAGCTCACCCTCTCCCGCGCTCGGGAGAGGGTGATGTAGCGGCCGTGCTCAGCCCTCACGAGAGCGGAATGAGCCCTCGTGCATGGAACGCGCGCGCACCGGTAGCTGTGACAGCGCTGTAAAGCGCGTCCTATGGTAAAGATATAAACAACCGATTAGAGTGCGTTGAATGACTGCCTTCATAGCTCTGTGGTTAGCGCGTCTGCCTGCTGATCAAAGGGTCAACGGTTCGAATCCCAGCCGGCGCCCGGTCTTTTTTATTTATTTATCGACCCGCGGCGTAAGAGGGTTAGATAGCCAGATAGATAGATAGATAGATAGATAGATACATAGACGAAAAGTGCGTGAAGTATCCAAAGAATGCTATTCGCATTAAAAAATGTGTGTCTCAAATAGAACCCTTTAAAAAGCTTTTGTGTTTTTCATTTTTATGTTTTTTAAGGGTGGAATGGAGTTCCCTAGCTTGTGTGCCAAATATCCTTTAAGGGTGATGTGGGGCTTTAGAGTAATTTTCTTATTTATGAACGAAAACTTGTCATATTATACACTGGTATAACACATCTCGCACCTATTGCAAATATGCAATCAGATATTGAATATCTCCACTAGAACCCGAGTTATGGGAGATCAGTCTAATTTGATTAGGTCATTTGTTACGGGTCATTAGAGAAAAATTATTCGTAAATTATCTAAATTTTTAATGCAACTGCATTCACAAAGGTGTAATTTGTGCGGTGATGCTATTTTAGATCTTAACTGAGAGGGTTATGTTACTAAAAAACGATTGTAATTATAGTGTAAAAGAGATGCTTTCTCATTATTTAAGAAAGTAATTAATTGGATAAAACTCTTAAGTCGGAAGACTATAAAAATAGCATCACCGCACAGCTCCATTCTTCCCGATTAAAATGGCACCAAACGTGTTAATATTGTCCAAGACAAACTTCAGAAAACGCCTGTAAGGCATCGGTACTTGTGAAAAAAGTGTGAAGAGAGAAAAAAGGCCTTCAAGTATGTGTATTCCTATTGAATGTTCATAGAAAATTAAGACTTCATATTTTTCTTTCATATTTAAAAATTAGATAGAGCAATAATATTTTGCACAGAGCTGGGTGGGTATGTCTAAATACCAGAAAAGCCATTTTCTCAAAAGTGAATTTTCCCCAACTTTTTACCATTTAAAGACCAGCCTCCCCCTTAAATAAAGAATATCTATGACGTTGTTGTTACTGCAGTATTAAATGTGTTAGCATTTATTGTTGCCCTGGTGCATGCAGAAATCTTTGGTTTGGGCTGGACTGGACTGCTTTTGTAATGCCGCAGAGCGGCTCCCGCCATGCTCTTTTTTTCTCAGTTTGTTTGCCAGTTACGTCTACTTTCCCTCCTACGTAAGAGGGAAAGAGTTCTGGTGCACTTCCAAGGAGCGACGTCGCTGTTGGCGCTCTGTTAAAGTTAAGGGAATTTATGACTGAAGACGGTAAAGTATTCCAGATTTCAGTAGCACAGAACTGCAGAAATTGCTGGCCATGTACATTAGGAGGTTGGGAGGTACAAACAATGCTTATTGCAGAGGGCGAGGAGGGCGACCCGTCGGACAGTACGAGCGGAACCCCATCGTGACGGTGGCCAAAGAGTATGAGTGCATCATCTGCAGCCAGACGTCTTCCTCCACCGAGGACAGGCCCATAGGCATGGTGGTGCTCCTGCAGGCCACCAGCGGTAAGTGTCACCCTCCCCATCTCGCACGTGACACCGTCACCGCAATGCCTGGGACTGCGTCTCAGACCGGCGTGTCGAGCGTACCACACCGCCCACGTACCGTAACTGTCCCCAAAACGACAACAATATATGTCGGAGGAGTCCGCCAGTAAATGCTACAGGTCGTTGCAGTCCCGACGGTTGGTCTGTATCCACGTGCACTGCTGAGCGGCCGCCAGCATCGCGGCTATTCGCGGCATTATGCAGTTGTGATGGGCAGAAACCGAGGATGCAAAAGGATAGCGGGTGAACGCATTGGCCGTGGACACATTTCAGGTACCCCATCTTTGCAGTCAGGTTCATTCATTACGTTATATGCAAATTAAAAACAAATGTTAATTGCCTCAAAGTGTGTTGCTTGTCCACTTTATCCTTTATTCAAATTCTTTTAAGGGCCCTTGTTAGAGGGAATTACATAAAAGAGAGTGTACATGACACGAGAGCATAAAACAGTAACAACGCCGTACATGAATACATGGGGTGGTAAAAGAAAATGTGACTGTCGCCATGGTTGGAAGGTAATGACACATGAATTAGTTTGGGTATTTGCGGAGCACTGGGGACGGGGGTGACATCGAAGAAAGATATACATACAGTCTAATCACATTAATTCAAACTCAGAGGGGGATTGAAAATTTGTTTGAATAAAGTAAAGTTTTAATTGCTGGGAGTTTCCTCCCATAGAGGCGCATAGGATGGGACCTGAATGTTAGTTTGAATTACTCTGCAAGTTTGAATTAAGAGGGTTTGAATTAACGAGATTCCACTGTATATTGTTGAGCTGCCAGCCACATTTTCTTGCGCACAGACAGCTCATGCAAACTCCACCTCACTTTCTAGGACTACGCCTAGCTAAATTCTCTCACTTTAGAAATGCTCTTAATGCCACTATGCATGATGGGGAAAACAGCTGAAAACACGGACTATGAAGGAACAACAAACACGACAGGACAATGCATTGTCCTGTCGTGTTTGTTCTATTGTAGTGCTTTTTTTTAGTTACAGCATAGTCCTGTCATGTTTGTTCTTCATAGTCTGTGTTTTTTTTTAGCTGTTTTCTCCATCATATGTAACATTAACCAACTGGCCCAGTTCACCACCTTATTACTCATTGCACACGTTTGAAATGTAACAACCTGACAACCGCCTTAGCCTTTTTTTTTTTGTGTTAGTTAATTTGTAATTTGATATCTTGTACAGCCTTGAGTGAAAGCCCCCTGTGGCGAACAAGAACTATAAACAGATGAAATGAAATTGAAAGAAATCCTTTTAGAGAAGTCTACAGCCTTTCCACACTGCTCGGTTACTCCGGTCCGGTGGATGGAGTCCAGAAAGTAGGCTCTGTTGTGTGCCTGTGTGGAGCCCGGTTTTGGAGCGTGGCTCCTCCCCCCAGTGCTGGGCCACGCCCAGGAGGCGGAGGAAGAGGCCCGCAAGCTCCCCTGCACGGACGAGGAGCGTCTCCTGCTGCTCGAGGACTCCAGTCGTGCCGCCCACATGAAGCTGCGCTTCGACGGCCTTGCCCGGCACTTCGACGACGTGAGCACGCGGCCACCTTGCGCTCCTGCCGAGTGTCCTTGCCAAAAGACTCGAGTTCGGGTCAACTTTTAGTCAGGGGAGGGTAAAGACTGCATTAGAATGCGGCAAATCGTAAGCACCCACATCACTGGTTTCCGTAGAGAAAGAACGAGAAAAGAGCGACGAAGAGCGGAGTGAAGAAAGCAGACGATAGGTTAGGCGTGTTTGTTTTGCCCCTATAGTTGAAGCTGTTCAGATGCTTCTCAACTTTATTTATTTTTATACAATGCGTGAGACCGGTGTTTTCTTGCAAAATAGAGCTAGAAAAAGACTAGATACAGACTTTGCGAGTGATGTTTTCCTGCTTCTTTTTGTAGTATATCAAGTTTCGTAAGCCATATGGTCCTAACGGGACCACCGATGTCCGCATCTATGCCACAGTCATTCCAAAGCGGCTGAAATGCGTGGGACCTTTCCCTCTAGATCATTATAGTGGCTCTTTGCTCTTAGCTGCTTGAGGTCGTCGGCAGTCTGCGATCCACACGCACCCAGCATTTATTGCACAGGTGCATGGGTGATGTAGGGATAGAAGTTCTGGGCACAAATGTCTATGGTTGAACATTAAATCTGCTATGTCTCTGATTAGATGATGAGGGTGAAATGTAGACTTGTGCAAAGAAACTTTGAATAATTTGTGAATATTCCTCTTACACCGTAACTTTATCAGCACGCTCCATTTCCATGACATTATTTATCATTTTTGAATATTCAAAAAGCTAGAATACTTCAAAACAAAAAAAGTGTTCCGCAATTTGAATTGAATAGCCAACACTATGAATAAATCATTTTAAGTTCCAAATATTTGCACACCTCTACTCAACTACCCTCTGCTGAGTCATGGCACTTTCCTAATCCGAGTCTCAGGAGTTCATGAGCAGCATTATTGGGTTTGTTCTTTGTCTCACCCCGTCGTCTTTCCATGTCTTGCACGTGGGAATGGCAGCACTCGTGGTCCCAGTCGGTCAACATTGGCTGGGAAGGAGGGGTGCACGTCCAGTCCTGCGGTCACTACATCCACGTGGACTGCCACAAGTCATACATGCTGTCACAAAAGGTGAGACCCTGCTCGAGACTGCGGCCTTGCATTGCCACGGTTCTGTTTCGATCGTGCCAATGCCGTAGCACTTCTCGTTAACGATTATGGTGGCGTCCACCTCGCGGCGACCTCAATTATTCTCATACTTTTGCTCGGCAGACTATATCTCTCAGTCTTTTCATGCGTTCGTATTTTTTTATACAATACAACGAAAGAGGTGCTGTTCTGTCTGTCCCTATGTTTATTCTTTCTGTTTTTATTTAACTTCACTAACGCGCTCACGCCGAACTAATTCTTTCTCATTTATGAATTATTTAACTTTTGCCTGTTTGTTTGCTCATTGAATTTCAGCATAAAACCCTCCCAAACAATGTGTCGCAATAAGTATTTTAGAGATAATGAATGTTTCCAGGAATGTTTTCAGGAACAGGAATGTTTCCAAGAACAGGAATGTTTCCAGCGAACTTATTTTAAAATTTTATTCTGTGTCTGTGTGGAGGATTTTTTGTCTCTTCTGGCAGCTCAAGACTGAGTAGTAAACGTAGGGCTGAGAAAGACTCTGGGCCAGAAAGTACTACCCTTTTCTGGCCCAGAGTTTGGTTGCATGTGTCTGTCCTTGCCCCTGTGTTTATCTTTCCCTCCAAGTGCTATGCTTCGTTTCAGCATAACTTGGCAAAGGGCTAACACTACGGCCTCCCGTGAGCCAATCGAAGAGACACGGTAATGCACGTGAGAGCTGTTCGTGTCAAGAGTGGACGCCATACGGTGCCGTACTTCGCTATTTGACACATTATGCTGAAAAAGAGCATACACTAAAACCTCGTTATAACAAAATGGGATATAACAAACTAATGGATATAACAAAGCAATCATAATTCCCCTTGCTTGCTAATAGTGGAAAGAAATGGACAGTGGCTATAACAAACTAATGGTTATAACAAAATAATTACGACCGCTCCTTCAACTTTGTTATAACGAGGTTTTACTGTAGTTGTAACCAATCCCTGCATATGCATCTCTCCCTCTTGCTTGTCCCTTTGAGACGTTTTTCAGTTTCAGATCCAGAGAATTCCGCTTGGGATTAGCAACCGTCTTCATTAGCTAGATAATTAATGATTGTGCGTTTTAGTAAACAAAATTTTTTAGGTTGTGTTATGAGATACTGAGAGTTCAATATATTTCAGTATCTCTGTGCTTTAGTTATATTTACTCGTATTAAAAGCTTGAATCCTATTATATTATATTTTTTTTATGTCAATATGTCCTGCAGTGTCTGCTCTTCCATTTCTTGTTAGTTGAGCTGTACGGTCGTGTAATGTCAAACGGCCTTTGAGGTATTTTGAATGAACAAATAGCTTAAAAATTCACGGGGCCTCTTATGTTATCCCTAAGGCGACTTGAGGCGAAAGCCCAAGCGCCGATGCATTATAGACAGACACCTCATTTACTTAATTCACTTTGATTCTTCTTAATTCAGCTTTGTCATCCTTCTTAATTTCATTGCCTCTAATTCGCCTGAGTGATAACGTAAACGTGATAGCGAACTTCCGAAGACAGCAGGCTCTCTGACAACGCACTTTTGCGCACGTTTCATTGGCTCACTCAGATTGTGGCATCGGCTGTGGTCCCGGTGATAGCGAACCTCCAAAGACAGCATGCTTTTTGACGGCACATTTTTGGCACCGTTTCATTGGTACCTTTCGTGTCGCCGACATGTTTTCTGAAGGTCGACTAAACGATGAGACATATAAGCTTTCGCCTTAATAAAGTTAGTGAATTAAGAGGACTACAGAGAGAGGGTGTCATTTCCCATGCAGAGCCAGCAGAGCCAGCGGCTGCAGACGGTGGCCGTGGAGCGAGGGAGTACTGGTGCCCCCTGTGCCGGCAGCTGGCCAACTCGGTGCTGCCCCTGCATCCCGAGGAGCAGGCCCTGGCCCTGGCCCGGAGAGGGTGCCCCCCTGCGCACCCTCGCCCACGACCTCCTCACCCTCCTGGGGCAGGTGCCCACCCCAGTAAGCGCCTTCCCAGCACTCCTCCTATCCACCGTTTATGAACCATCTACCGGATGTCTGGGAAATCTTTCCAGCAGTTGCTTTAACCGCAAAAATAGCTACGCATCACCGAACGTTCATTCTCCGCCCAAACTTAGCACTAATGGTGCGAGACCAGGTGCAAAAGTTTCAGAGCTCGCCGTTATCCGATTCTAAGTTTCATTTGTCCCTGCTTGCGATGTACAATCCATCTGTTCCTGCATCTGTTCAACTGTTTGTTGCTCTGCTTATGCACTTGTGCATGTGCCTATCTGCCTTTGCATCCGTCTGCCCGTGTATGTATCTGTCCCGATGCGTATCGTACTGTCCCAGGTGCAGACTATCCTGAAGCCGATGGCCTCCTTCATGGAGGACCTGACCAACACCACCTTTGGCCAGTACCGTTCCCTCTCCTCACAACACAGCACCTACAGCCTCGTGCTCTTCGTCTGCTCCGTTGCCAGGTGCGCAAGCTCTCCACTTTTCCGTTTTGGGCCGCGGCTTTTGCGCCGTTATTAATATTAGTACTAGTACTAAATGTTGCAGCATCTGCTGTTCAGAATAGGCCTTTTGCAAAGCATGCAGCTCTAACCATAGCACCGAAAGAAATGCTAGGAACTGCCTGTATAATTCTAGCTGCAGGAGACGACGGAGGTGACCTTGGAAACGAAAAGGAAGCGGGCAAGGCAGGTGGGCTACTGCGTTACCCTCTCTCCGACTCCTTTCGGTGTTATATTTTAAATGCTGCTGGAGCGAGGGTGTTCCCATAATTATTTGCATCCTTTGCACATGGTTTCTTGCTATGTTTGCAAGAGATCCAGTAGACAATGCTCTTTCCAGAATCACTAAACAGGGCAGATTGTAGTCCATTGAAGGCCTAAGTCAACTTTATCAGATAAACTCAGTTGCGGAACTCCCGTTGAGGGAAGTACCCCCTCTACCCCTCAGGCCCACCGCCCTTCATTTGGAGCGCCACCTAGAGGTTGGATCTCAAAACTATTCTTCGGAGACACTACGGTGAAGCACCATCTAGACGCTGTGTTTCAGAACATGTGCAACTGCACGTTTTCTGAAGCACAGCGTCTAGATAGTATGTGCAACTGCAATTTCCATAGCAGTTGTCCCCCCAAGAAACGGTGGCGCGTTAAACGACGGGAGGTGGACCGTGGGGGAAGAAGGGGGTATTGCTCATGAAAGTGGCTTCTATGGGCAGTTGCGTAACTGAGTTTATCTAGTAACGTAGCCCTCTGTGCACTTCAGGATGGAGCCGCCTTTACTGTCCATCCTACGTTTCCTCGAGACGCAGAGCTGCTGAAGCTGGTGACAACTACAGAAAGCATATTTTGGTGACGGGAACACTGTGGTGTCTAGGAAGCCAATGATAACCTGCCACATGACCTTTTGGTGATGAAGTGAAGTGACCAGGGTAAAAGTGAACAAAAAGAATGAAAGTAAAGGGCAGTTTTAACCGCATCTGTGCACACCTGCCTAGAAACACCGATTTGGAATATATGTCCAGCTTACGTCGGTCTAGGTTTCCACCCTTAAAGGGACACTGGCAGGGTATTTATGCTCGCCAAGGTTTTTATTTGTACATGACATATGAGAGCCCAACTACCCAGAACACAATTTGCGGCTCGAAATTCGTTTTCTTTCCGCCCAAAAACCGCCGATCGAGAACTGGACGGTTTCGGTCACGCTCACTCTCTCTGCGTGGTCACGTGCCGTTCTCTATGGTTTAGACACACCCACCAAATATAATCAAAGTCGTGGGTCATCGAGGGCACACACTCAGTACTAAACATAGGAAAAATATGATGTCTACTTTTTGTAGCTTCTAAAAACCTGCAAATAAATTGATTAAAAAAAAAAAAAAAAAGTTGAAAGAGAATTGGAAGCACTCTGTGCATTCTCTGCGTAATTCACAACTTGGTGTCGTATCGCAGGAGTCGCGGGCTCGACGGCTCGAACGGAGTGGACTAAGTGATGGCGGCAGACGACAGGACTTCAAAACCCTTGTTCACGGTATCAGCGAATCTGTCTAGCTTCAGAAGAGAAATCGTTTACCGATCAAAACCAACAGGATCTATGCCATTTGACACGCCCGACGACCAAGATGATTCGCCTAGAAGACGCTCGTCGAGTTGTCGCCTGTTTTCCTGACTGAAGACATTGCTCACCTTATGAACACAAAAGATATAAGAGAGCTTGAAAAATGTGCGAACGTAGAGCTTGAAATGCTGGACTTTTGCGTTTGTCATGTGACATGCACATTTTTCCTCTGCTTTGCTCGGCCAAAAAAATGAAGGGAAAAAAATAAAGTAAATGTGGTTGGGTGTAGTCACGTGATTTCCAGTAGCTCTCTTCTCCTTTACATTTCTTTTCTTCCTCCCCAGTCCAGTTTTGGCTTTTGTTTCGAGCAGTTGCATTTTTTTAACTGTATTGAAAATATGTGTGACGACGTAGGAAAACATTGATTGGGGAGTCTTCTGACACCATAATTAATCGCCTGGCAAAAAATTTTAAAAATGTTTTGCGAAGTGTTAGTGATTTTTTAACAACCAGCTGGGCAATGCCTTCCACCGCTTGTTTGTCAACATGCTTTCGAGCATTGTTCAGTCACATAAGGAAGTATGCACAAAGGAATGAAAAGATGTGGCCTGGAATCTCTATCTCTTTATAAATTGTTTCTAACTGTCCTTTAAAGGAGCAACTCCGCCTCATTTTTGATATTTAGAAAACTATGCAGCCCTCTTCAGTACTCATCTAGGAAGACCACCATGTCAACATTTTACGTTCTAATTCCGTCTATATATTTAATAAACTGGCTAGCAAACTTTCAAATGAGCCAAGTCGCCGAAATCTGCCAACTCTAGCGTGCGGCGTGAGGCGCAATCGTCAGCGCAGTCAATGCGACGGAGTTGGAGCGGCAAACGTTGAACCACTACGTCAGAGGCATGACTACGTCATTCTCACGTTTTGTTTGTTTTTACTTCTCAGAGCGAAATTGAACGATGACGTCATGAGTTTCTCCTCCCGGTGTTGGCTCTACGGCGTCCACGTGATCACCGTAACGCGGATGCGCTAGTTTGCGCTGGCCCTGCGCGCTTATCGGTGTTCCCGTGTCCGGTTTCTCCGCTCCCCCTCTCCTCTTTCGTCTTCTCCCCTTCCCCCTCTCCCCCGGGCCATCACCGTCCACGCCATGCGAAGCGACCTGCCCGCGTCGCGTGTCCTGTTCCTTGCCCCCACGAACGTCACAAGACCACGTGGTTCGACGTGACGTGGCCATGACTCTGACGACACGAGACCAGTGTTGCCTGACGCAACCGAAGTTTCGGTTTCGGTATCAGCTGATGTTTAAATTAAGATTACACAAATAATATTTCACATTTCGCGAATTTGAAGACGTAGAGCTGTTTAGTAGTGCTTTGTAAAATGGAATCACATATAAGCCTAAATTTTTCGGAATTGAGCGGAGTTGCCCTTTAAGGGCAGCACGGGTCTTAAAGAGGCCATGCAACGATATTCGCATGGAATGTTTTTCACTTTACGCGAGCTTACAGGCACTAGCGGGAACCCAAGTATACTCGCACGCAACGCCATTGACCAAGAAACTCCTTTGTTGCGGTGTAATTTCATGGACAAAAGCGAGCGTTTTCTTTCAATCTCTCTTTCGCAAAACTTGATGACGTAGCTGGGGATCGCAGTATCCCCCAGTGACGATATTTGAATGCGGCTCATAGATTGGACCCGAGCATTGCGTGAGCACTCGATTCGGGCTCGCGATAATCAATAGCTCGACAAGCATTCGGGTAGTGGCCGCGTGTCCAATTGCTTCAATGACGACAATAGCCGAACCATAACAATGTCTGGAACTCAGCGCGTGTCTTGTGCTTTGCCAATCCCAGCGCGTGGCTATGATCAACATTAGCGGCATATAATCGGCTCCAGATCACGTGGCCGCTTGTTCTGGCTGCGAGTTGAGGGGGTGAACGCTGCTCGTTTTTCTTTAATTTTAATTTTTCTTCAACTTCTATTGCATGTGGTGAAAAACGAACACATGTTTCATAGGTCATTAACGTCAGGGATTCATTCGAAGCGGTATTTGCGCAAAGCACTAAAATCTAAAAATGTCTTCATGGTCCACAGTATACTATCGCAAAATATGAATACTCAATTTGGTCTCTAAATATTAAAAAAATGGTAAGCGTTAAAAGAGCCCGACCAAAGCCATCTTGGTCTTGTTTGGAAGCTGGTTTCCCGCGCTTCGTTTCGGTGCGCTTCGAAGTGGCGATCGGCATCAAGGTGACGGCGTCATCCATGCTTTCGGAAAACTGTGAGCAGAGCTCAAGAGACGCTCACTGTTCGAGCTGAAAGCAACCAGCCAGTGGCGTACCAACTTGCTTTTGAGTGGGGGGGGGAAGGGGGGGGGCAAGCCAGAACAGACCGCCCCCCCAGGGCCGAGGAGCGGTGGGTGCCCTTGGTATCTTTCGGGCGCCACCGGTCAGTGTTTGCCCTGCCCACAAAACACATGCCTTGCCCCCCACTTTGAGAACTGGGGGGGCAAGTGCCCTGCCCCCCAGTTGGTACGCCCATGCATTCAGCTGACTTCATTCAACAGTGAAGAATCTCAAAGCTGAACATTTTAATGCGAATAGCATTCTTTGGCTACTTCACACACTTTTCGTCTATGTATCTATCTATCTATCTGGCTATCTAACCTCTTACGCCGCGGGTCGATAAATAAATAAAAAAGACCGGCGCCGGCTGGGATTCGAACCGTTGACCCTTTGATCAGCAGGCAGACGCGCTAACCACAGAGCTATGAAGGCAGTCATTCAACGCACTCTAAACGGTTGTTTATATCTTTACCATAGGACGCGCTTTACAGCGCTGTCACAGCTACCGGTGCGCGCGCGTTCCATGCACGAGGGCTCATTCCGCTCTCGTGAGGCTGAGCACGGCCGCTAGCTCACCCTCTCCCCGCGCTCGGGAGAGGGTGATGTAGCGGCCGTGCTCAGCCTCACGAGAGCGGAATGAGCCCTCGTGCATGGATCGCGCGCGCACCGGCAGCTGTGACAGCGCTGTAAGCGCGTCCTATGGTAAAGATATAAACAACCGTTTAGAGTACCGTTGGTTGAGACTAGCTGAGACGCCAGAAAGTCTGGTCGGTACCATTTTGAGTGTTTGTGCGTATGGCGCGTGCTTTGCTCGCCTTCCTAAGTGACACAAACGCACGTGCTGGGCTGCGGAGATCGTGCAGCAGGGCTGTGAAAGTGTCAACAAATTTAGAATCGCCTCAAGAGTGGGCTGGCGTATCTAGAGTGTGCCGGCCACCTGACGAACGCGCATAACTCCGTACCGTTTGATGCTATTCGCATTAACGTAGATAATCATTCCCAAAGGATGGGTTCTGCTGATTTTTTGTTTATGATATGTCTTAAAGGTGACAAGAGAAAATAAGACAATAACAGGTACATATTGTTATATTTTATTATATTATATAGTATTGTCCTTGTCTTGGATTTAGTATTGTGGATGTTAATCACCAGCTGAATTTTGTTTTTAAATTTCTTCTATAAACATCTTTTTTTTTCTGCCCACTTTTTTTTATTTTTTGAAGGTTTTGGCAAAAGTGTAGTAATCCTTTCCCCCTTTTTTGTGCAGAACAAATTTGGAGGCCGAGATTAGTGTATAGAAAAGGAACGCTTTGCTCGCCCCAGGCTGTCAAGAAGTCCTGTTTTGGTGAGTGGGTCCACTCTGCTTGCTGTCGTCATACACGTGTTTTTTCAGACATTTCTTATTTAACCCTTTGATGGCAGCGGTTTTTTTCCCCAAAGATGTTTCCCAGTGGTCTGGTTTATTTGAAAAGGAATAGTGTAAAGAAAGGGTCAATGCGCAGGTTTTTCCTAATTATCTAGCAGGAGCTTGTACAGTGCTTGGAGGCTGTTTAAGTTTATAAGCATCAAATGAAAATTTTGAAGACGAAAAGTTGTCACCTTTCTTCCATTCAAT
The DNA here is from genome assembly GCA_037355805.1 of Ixodes ricinus. Classification (NCBI taxonomy): domain Eukaryota; kingdom Metazoa; phylum Arthropoda; class Arachnida; order Ixodida; family Ixodidae; genus Ixodes; species Ixodes ricinus. The sequence continues at coordinate 12,725 of JAZHYW010043271.1, forward strand.
TTCTTTTAGGCGCATCCACTTCCGCGACATCCCAGCGACTTGAGATTCCTAAACAGAGGTATACTTTACAGATTTTCTCCGTCGGATGATGAGCTTCCAACCTCTAAATTTAATTCTGAAAAGCATTGGAAGTCTGAATCAGAAGAGGGGCAAGTATGCAAAGTGAGCATGACGTGCACGGAGCCGTCGGAGCGACTAATTTGAAAACTATAAAAAGCCCAGCAATGAAAAACAATATGCGAATATTAACTTTATAGTTCACCAAAGACACAATAAATAGCGACACCTCCCACGGTGTGCGCAGTTTGCTTTAGGCGGGCAGTTTTAAATGTGTAATCGCTGCCATTCATGTACTGGCGACGTACCTTCAAAGGGTTAAGCATTTGTCTCTTTTGTCTCTTTATGGTTGCCTCGCCCAGTTTATCACCTAGACAAGCAAAGCTATTTTAGATGTTGTAAATCTTTTTTTTTTATCAAACGTACACAATTTTTTACGCTTTTTTATATTTTAGAAAACAGCTGCAGATCTGCTCTTTGTGGCAGTATATAAAAAAATACTCTCCGT
>JAZHYW010043272.1:0-14115 GCA_037355805.1 Ixodes ricinus
TGCACGAGGGCTCATTCCGCTCTGGCGTGGATAAGCGATAACAGAAGAGTCACAGTGCCGGTACCATTTTGCAGTGTTTGTGCGTATAGGCGCGTAGCTACTCGCCTTCCTAAGTGACACAAACGCACGTGCTGGGCTGCGGGGATCATGCGCAGGGCTGTGAAAGTGTCAACAAATTTAGAATCGCCTCAAGAGTGGGCTGGCGTATCTAGAGTGTGCCGGCCACCTGACGAACGCGCATAACTCCGCACCGTTTTGATGCTATTCCGCATTAACGTAGATAATCATTCCCAAAGGATGGGTATCTGCTGATTTTTTAATATTGTGTGCATGCCTTCGATGACCTATGACTTTTATTATATTTGGTGGTTGTGTCTAAACGATAGAAAAGAGCCCGTGACCGCGGAGAAGAGAGTGAGCGTCTACTCCAAACCGGCCGGTTTTTGATCAGGCGGTTTTCGGGCGAAAGAAACCGAATCTGAGCCTCAAATTCTGTTCTGGGTAGTTGGGCTCTCATATGTCATATACAAGTAAAAACCTCGGCGCGCATAAATACCTTTTCAGTGTCCCTTTAAGAACTACTTTGCTGGTGTACAAATTATGCACAAAAATCTTTTTTTTTTATTTGTTAGATGACAATGAATGTAATTTGACGACATAATCTTAAAAGTGGGATGGTGCTTTTTAAAGTTAATACATGCTAAAAAAGAGAAAAAGTAAAAGCCTCTGTTTTGCCTACAGCAGTGAACTGTACCTGCAAGATTCCTGGACTCGTTGACTTTCCAGTACAGCCGACCTCATTAATTCAAACTCTCTTAATTCAAATTTATGGATAATTCAAACTAACATGCAGGTCCAATCCTATGTGTCTCTATGGGAGAAACTCCCAGATAATTCAAACTCTGCTTTATTCAAACAAATTTTTGGTGCCCCCGAGTTTGAATTATTGAGATTCAACTACAATGATGGTCCCAACAACCAGTGGCGTAGCGAGGAGGAAACCCCAGGGGCTTCCCCCACCCCCCCCCCCCCCGAATCCAGCCGAGACCTATATTATGCACATTCATTTGACCCCCCCCCCCCCGCCCCTCCCTCCCTCCACACCCCCAGTCATAGACATCCCAGCCGCCTGACCCCCCCCCCCCCTGAAAAAACTTCCTGGCTACACCACTGCTGGTAACCTCCGAGTATGATTAGGAAAAGCTGCCACCTGTTGCATATCATTTTAATTCACCAAAGCAAGGCAGCGTGACAGTTAAGGCACCTTTCCTCATTATCGTGTGCGAACGGTTGCACGCTGGGACGTGAAAGTGAATCGGCAGTTTCTTTGCCCGTTTGCCAGAGGTGCCAGGAGTGGAGCCGAATCGGAGCTGGAGCAGAGGTTGAAAAGATGACCACTCCTTTCCTGAGGCTGGCCGCTCTCACGCAAGCACACCTGTACGACGAGCAACTGCCCCTGGTCACGGTATGTGGCACACCCTCAGAACGTGGCATGCCTGCACGTTGCCCACCACCGGCGCTGTAAATGCACTCACATTTTGTAAAAACGAAAAGGCGCAAAATGATTGGGAGTGAATGCTCTGGACTCTGGCTAATCAGGGTACACTACATCCTCTAGTAGTTAGTTGGAAAGTGCAAGCATATACAGTCGAGCCCAGTTATATCACACTCGGTTATTTCGAATCATTGTTTATATCAAACGGTCAAACATCCCTGGAAAGTCACATGTGATAGTATAGGAGCATTGTCTTTTTTGTATCAACTCCCATGGCGGAGACACTCCGATATAAGCGAAGCCTGGTAGCCACTTGCTTTCGTGCGATCCGGTTGGATCAATTGCACGGTGGCAAGCACATCGCTTGCCTTGCAGTGACTGGCAGACCGAAAGCCAGCATACACGCTGGAAGATACGCAACGAAAAGAACAGTTGCTGAAAAAAGAAAGACAATAAACTGTAAAAGAAAAAAAAAGAAAGTGGAGGATGGCAAAAGCAAGGGGAAGGGCTCTGCGCACGTGTAGGAAGAGCAGTGAGTGCCCGCTGTCGGAACAGTAACCTCGCCCTTTCCCCGAACACTGCTGATGCTGCTTGACTCCCTAGCCCCGAAATAAAATAACCCCCAAAAAAAAGTCTTCGGCAAGTGGAGTGTGTTGACAGCAACGTTTGTGCAATCGATCTTTGGATGCCTTGTCTTTGTTTACCTTTTTCTTTGGCTGAGGCTTCTATCCACACGCTTGGCGCCACTGCGGGGAGCGTGGCTAATGAGCGAGTTCGGGTGGTCAATCGTCGGCAACTTCTTTGCAGCCCGGAAAGCCGGCAGTAGTGTTCGGGTGGTCAGTTTCCGGCCGCGACGCACCGTTCGGAGCTGAGTGGTTCGTCGACAGCACCGGCCAACTTTCCGGCACTTTCACTTCGAGCTCGAGGACTGGCCCGGGCAGTAGGCGCCAGACTGTATCCGGTGTCGTCACTTCCGGGAAATGGGGAGAAGAGGGTCAGTGAGAAAAATGAGCAGAAAGAGCAGACGCTGATCTGAAGTCCGCCCTGGCAACCGCTACTACGGAGTCCAATCCAAGTCGTTGGGACATGGGTGGCGGCAATGGCGATCGGATGCTTGCTAACTTAGTGTCGCGCGGCTGTTGAGAGCGAAGTAAGCTGACACACCGTCTGTAGCGTTTACCGTGTTCGGGTGGTGAGGGTCACGTGGTGGTATGCTGCGGCGCGTTTCTGGTTGCCGGTTCCGCCGGCTCGTTCTCGCCGGGAGTGACCAGCCTGAGTTCGCCATAAGTCAGGGAGAAAGATAAGGCTTCATCCAGCACTTAAAGCTCAACGTGACTTATAATATAAGGACATAATCTGTTTTTATGTATGTATTATGCTTTCTTATAAGTAAATACAGGATATAAAAATAAGAGAGTTATTTAAAGTTATTGTATGTAACATGACCTTACAAATTCTTAGACAATTTATCAATTTTTTACTGTTTTCTATACTAATAGCCAATATCATGCGTTATAAAAATAGTATCAATAGATATGTTTATAGTTATGTTGTCCAAAAGTCACACACACATGTGGGCGGCGTGCGTGCCATCCGTGCGTGTGTGCGTGCGAGCGTGCAGCCATGTGGTGCGGGCTTGGTTGACTTGGTGCGGGTGCGGCCTTCGGGGCCTTCGCCCATGTGTGCATCGCTGCTGAGGCGAAGCATTGAGCCTCCGTCGTGTGTGTGGTTGGCTTGGTTCGATGCGTTTTAGTGGTGAGCTTATGTGCATCGGAGGGGACAGGTAGCGAGCCCTCCGCTCCGTACGTTCTTGACATGCACGCACGCTCGCAATCTCGCAAAGATTGTGAAAGAAGGAAAACATGCATTAGTACCAGTAACGACAAACATACTGAGAGCATTGAAGCGAGGAAACTGGGTAAAAGATTCCAGAAACAGTTTATTTCATGACAAATAAAACAGTAGCTGATGCACAGATGCCACTCGTCCACGAGATCACCGATGAACACGAAGCCCTTCTTGCGGCAGAGCTCCTGCAGGAGTTTGTTCACGTCTCTGTGCCGATTATTCAACGCCTGGATTTCGGCACTCTGACTACGCTGAAACTCCAACGAAGAGAACCTGTTCTCCCACCTCTGAAGGACAGAAGAAAGGCGATCTGCATCGTCGGATTGCGTTGCAAGATCTGAGCAGCCAGACGACGGTACTCGTCAATGTACACGCTGGCAGAAACGCTGTTGTTGTTTGTGTCAACATGCAAAATGACAGCATCAAAATCGAGCAGGGCGTCGGATACCTTGGAAAACAAAGCCTCGATCCTAATGCCACTAACGCCCACACGTCGACAGCCAAATACTGGGACAAGTATGTTGACCATCGAATCCGGCAGCAAAACTCGAGGCATGTCAGAAGCGCCAACCGTGCTAATACACAAGGGCCAAACTCTTTGACCAAGAAAACAAGGAAAAAACGCTTGCGGATGACCAGGCAGGAGCAGCAGTCCGCTCACGGCATGAAGCGCAAGGAGCAATGGCCGCCGAGCACATGGCAAAACAATGGGAGGCAAGAACCGGAAGTTGGGAGGCAAGACCGTAGGTTTGATTCCTGCGTGGACGGAGAGAAGACGGGAGGAGAACTGGAGAACTGCCTTTGTCCACGCAGGAAGTGAGCGTAGTGCGTGGATGGAGCCTTATTTCCTCCGACTTGGCTACATCCCCGCACGTGGATGTAGAGACTCCCTTTTCTTTTGCTGTTATTGCTTTGCCCGTTTTTTTTATTATTTGTTTGTTTTTTTCTTTCTTTTTTTGCTGCCTGAATTTAGTGAGCTTTCTTTTTGTTTGTTTACCTTTTTCTTTTGCCGTTACTGCTTTGCCCGTTTTTTTGTTTTTTTGCCTTTCTTTGGTTAACTTTTTTCTAAAGATTAAAGATTTTTTTATGCGTTTCGCTATTCGCTGTTTTTTTGTTTTTTTTTGTTTTGTTTCGTTTATGCTGTGTGGAGGTCCCCATCTAGGCACACGTGTAAGCGCTGCACGGCAGTGTTTGCAGGCTCGCCAACTATAATCTACTGTATTAAGCAGCTTGTGGATGCTCTATTTGGTAAGCTCCTGTTTGTCGCGACCTTCGGTATTAGCAGAGACGCCAGGAAATTTCAACTCCAGCTTAATTATTGATATATTGAACTATTTTACGATCCTTTTTGAATTAGATAAATCCGGGTTCGACTCTGCCATGAACGACTTAAAGGGGCGTGCAATCTTATTTAAGCGTCTACCTTTTTGCGGTTTCCACATCTCTTGGGGTTCAGGCAAGCCAGCGGGCACGGAGAGAGTAACTAAATATCCCGCAGACAAGCATACCCATGCTTTTGCAGGCCGGTATAGACCTTTCTGGACCTTTCTGATATAGAGCTCTCTGGCCGCCGCCATTTTGCGAACCGAGCGATTTCTATCAGCCAGAAATTTCTGACACCCACCTGAGCTGTGGAAACCCGGTCAGCGTGACTCCCCACCTGCATTGTGCATTCGGAGTTCGCCGGCTTTTCATGGAAGTTTTTACTTTATTTGCCGGTTTAGTATGCTTACCTTTTGTGTGTTATCTTCCACTGTGAGAACAAGGGAATACCAGGGCTCGTAGCCTGCTCGGCCTTCGCAGGAAACGAACGAAGAGAGCGAGCGTCAAGCAGCCCGCGACGCAGGCAGTTCGACGTTCTTGGAGGATTATTTCTGTTGAGATAATCTCCAAAAAAGCTCTCCCGGCTATGTTCCATGTCTTCGCGAAAAATAGCTGATAGGGTCGGGTGGAACAGACACATTCGTTCATTTGCTTTGAAGCTGTGCAAAAAGCAGCTCTCTTCTACATGTGCCCCCAAAACACGCAGATTCCGTCCGATCGTCGTGAAGTGACTATACGTCGACACTGTAAATTGGATATGCTGTGCTATTTGAGACTTTTCTCAAATCCTGTTCGGATAACGCTGACACCGTGGGGTAAGTACAATATATGTTGTTCGATTGATGAGACTCGTTGAACTTCATGTTGTGGGCGGGGATTATCCATGCAGTTCGCATATCCTGTGTTGTCAAATATTTTCGACGGTTAAGGCCTTTGTAGACTGACACAGCTGAGTGTATGGTGCCGTAAAAAGACCAACATAAAATGAAACAAACATCCCAGTTGCATTTGTTCTGTCACGCATGGAGTCACAAAAGCAGCTTTGATTTCTTTGTTTTTGGCCCTAAAAATAGTACAATGCATTGTTAAAACCAGCTGAGAAATTCTAATCTCTATAGAACACAAAATAAAAAAATAGAATGCGGCAATTTAGCCTCCACCAGCGTCCGGAAGTGCGCTTACGCAGGCTGCCACAGCTCACTGACTAGAAAACCCACAGCCCAGCGCAGTCGGGCAACACTGACGTACCTTCTCAAAACCAGGGACGCGTGCTGTAAATCGCTTCGTTCGAGACTGCCGCTGGAAAGGTCTATATGTACTGTGTTGAAAAAAGAGACAATAAAATATTTATTTATTTATTATCTATTATCAGTGCATCATATTTTAACCGGACGACGCAGAAACTTCCTCCACCTACGGAGGCGACCCGCGGTGCCGAAAGCGTGCGATATGTGACGTCTTTGGTCCTGGACTTACTACTGGTCAGAGCCGCTCAAAGCTTCTTTTCAGTCGAAATACAAAATATAAGTGGTGCGAACCGTTTCAGTTATTTATAAAAGTAGTTTTTGTTCAGTATTTTAGATCAGAAAAGAAACAAATGCAGTTTATAAAGTACAGAAACAAGAAATGACCCGTCAACATACCCGCCACCAAGCGGTGGAAAAGGCGGCGCATACTAGAAAGGTGTAGTGGGATCAGGCACCGACGAGCGGCGAGCGTAGAAAGGTCCCGGATGTACGCGGCGGCGCTGCGGTCGTATACAGGCTCGAGGATCCGACCGGTTCCGAGCGTTCCAAAACCTTCGACGAGAAGGTTTGGCTTGCAGTTTGGCCGTTTGGCGGTATGGCAGCGCGAAGTGGCTCCCGTTCTGAACTGATCTTTACCCCGTGTTTGCTGTCGTTTGTGGCCAATGAAGTGTCATGCCGAACTAGTGTTTAATCGTGCTGCAAGTGCAGTGCGAGCCGCCCTGGCTGCCCGCTTCATACAGCCTATCCAGAACATGCTTTAGTGGCACCCTCTCGAGCTGTCGACTCGGAGTGCGGCAGCCATGAGCGCTCGCTGAGCTCACCACCTCTTCTCTAGTTCACGGCCACTCAAGCGACCAAGGACGTCATGAAGGAGGTTATTTTTTGCTTGTTTTGTAATTTTAATTTGCCTATAACTTTTAAAATAAAGCGAAATTCGAGAAAAGAAAAGTTTCATTAAGCTACTACGTTCAGTGCGCTCAGGCTCGGAGCAAATTAAAAACCAGTAAAAACGTTCAGCCTTTCCACTCTTGTGAAGAAGGAAGAGCAGCGGAGCTGTAGCTTCTGTTCTCGGTGGTCGCTTTCCAGGCGAGCGATCTGCTCTTCTTTTGCAAGGGTATCTGAAGCACTCGACGCAGTAGAACTTTAGGCAATAGCGGCCTCGCGGCGGTTGCGGAACCATTCGCGCTGCTGCGCACATCGCCACTCGTTCCCCTCCCGCTCTTCTTCCTCCGAAGAAAGGTTGCCGCCATCTATGAGTGACGGCGGCAACTAGTTGTCTGGTTGCAGCCGTCGCTCAGAGATGGCGGTAGCTGTCCAGAGTTTGGTGTCATCATTTCTTTGCTGGTGGACACGATCCTGGCGAAACTAGCCCTTAACAGCTCCGCTGTAAACAGTCCTTGCAGGGCCCTCTAATATTCGCCAAGACGTCATGTTGCAAACTTTGCGACTCAGGAAAAATATTGCAAAAAATTAGTCTCATGAATATATCACCCCATGGTAGTGAATACATAACGTATTACTTCAAATCGCAAAAATTTGTGCCTAAAAACTAATCCTGAAACCCAGTTTAAAAAATTTGAGAAATGTTTACCCTAATCCCCAGCCACATAGTTTGCGTATCCGGTACTATGCGGGACAAAACAAGCGAGATATTTTCTACTTGGAATAAGTGAGAAAAAATACAGAAACAGCAAAACAAGAATGAGTGACGGTTGCGATTCAAACGTTAACACCTTCTGTAGTCACTGAGCAGGATGAAAAGGGCATGGACTATGCCCACGCGGGCATAGTCCATGCCCGCGTGGTTTGAATCCCATCCTCGTCGCGAATGTTAACTGTGAAGTAATCAGGAGTACTCCAATACCCAACACACAACGAGTAGCTTTACTCCGGTCGCTTACAACTGCCGATCTTGATGGCGGCGTGACTGAATGTCCAACATGCGCTGGCATGGTACGCACACTATCCCATCAGGTATCCCGTGACCTGCATGGCCAAAGACTGGCGAAGTTACGACAGCGACGCTACGTCGAGGCTCGTAGCGCACGCTAGTACGCTACAGTTTCAGCTCTGGGTTGGCGCACGATACAGCTAGAGACAGAATAGCGTTTCTCAGCATGCATGGCTCAAGCGTCTGGCTGCTTGCTGGCCGCCACCAGATACTTGAACATGGAAAGTGAGCTGAGCGACTATCGGCGCGCACGGAATAAAAAGCTCTAGCTGCGTCGAGACTGTGTGCCGCTCCTGTCGTCGGTCAGTTTCTGCTACGCCTCATTCTCAGGTTGCAGCTGTACGCACACATCTCACTCGCCTGCGACTTTGCCTCATCTCATGAGCTGACGATTAGTGGTCATGCTTAGATCGTGGAATACTAGCGCACGCGACGTACTTGGTTCGCCGTTTCTCGCCGCGACACGTTTTCTGTAAGCTCAAACTGGTCTCCGCATCTTGCAACGCCACCAAGATGTAGTCACAATTTTTATTTCGCACTGAAAGGCTGGATCTTCGAGAAAAGTAACATTTTAGATCTGTTTAAACAGAGAATGCGACGCGAGCGATCGACCGGTCGTGTCCGCTTGCGTCACCTCGGCAAGAGAGGTCTCGTGCATTGGCCTTCGCACATCATACCCTCGCCGAGAAATGTCCGCATTGCAAGCATCAAGTTGCCGGTGATCGTTGCCAAACTGAGTGCAATGTCGTCCCGTATTGAAAATCGCAGTTGCGAGGATGCCGCCGACGTCGCACACGCCACGACGCCGCCAAAGCGGCCGCAGGTCCTGGGAGCCGCCATGTTTTAACTGTGCTCGTCTTGGCTGTAGCCAACTTCTCATGACGAATCCTCCTTGAGTGGAGGAGTGCAAAGACTCTTTGCGTACGCACGAAATTTCCGAAAAATAGCGCACGCAAAGCGTAAAACGTGGTTAGCGTTCGGCGTATGCGTAGTGGCGACGACGCTATTCTTTGCGTACGCAAAGCTTTCGCGTGCGTTAGTTTCCGGTTACGTCTACTCCTCCGTACGCGCCGCGTTGTCAGCCCGTTCATACTCATCGCGGACGCTCGGTGCGTCGCGCAAATTACGCCCGCGTAAATTTCGCCATTTTCAGTTCTAATTGACGCCTCTTTGTAAATTTAGCGGGGCGCAACGACAACTTGTCGCGTCGGGTATTCTACCTTCGAGACCGTCCATTTGTACCGCGTCGGTGGTTCAGTGGTAGAATACTCGCCTGCCACGCGGGTGGCCCGGTTCGATTCCCGGCCGACGCAAGTTTTTTTTTTTATTATTATTATTATTGTTATTATTCAATATTGATTGTTTTAATTAGTGTTTTTTGTTATAATACTGGCTCACAACCTGGTGGCCCGGATTCAATTCCCGGCCGACGCAAGTATTTTTTTTTAATATTTGTTGTTTTAATTAATGTTTTTATTTATTTTTTTATCTTTTCATTCGCGAAAGGCACCGCCACCAGAGCCTTCCCGAGTATCGCGTTCTTGTCCGTTTACACAGAACAATCGTAGTTGTATATCGCGCTACAATCAATATTTACGGCTCCGGTCTTTTCGGGGTAGCCGATCTGTTTCCTCTCACCTAATCTGATTTTCCAATCGATGTTTGAATCGATAACCTTCGTAAGCGTAATATTGAGTGAAGTCACTCACCACGCGTAAGTGACACGTGACAACCCCGTCCGACACAAATCCCAAACAAAACTAATAAAGAAAAAAATGAGCATGCAATTTTTAGCAGCATTGCAGAGGCACCTGTGCCACTTGGGTTAGCTTCGTTCATATACGTACCTCTACGCAAATTAAATTTGAGCATTAATTTGTGTGTTGTCAACTAAACATATTTTCTGAAAGAGCACTAAAAACTGAGCCTAGAGCAGCAAATAAATTCCTCAATAATATTTTAAATAATTTTTATAGTAGAAGTATGATATAATCTAAACCAAAACTAACCTGCAACTTTACTGAACCGTCATCTTGTTGTGACATCAGAGGTTGTATAAACTACATCGGCAGCTTGAGCCTGTTTTACCTCAAGCGTCGGAAGCAGACGGAAGGCTGCCGCGATCGTCCGTGCGAAATAATGGACTATGATTCATCGAGCTCGCCTTAGTCAAGCAATGACCAGCAAATGTTTTAAGATTTTCAGCATGAGATTTCAGACGATTCATTCTTCACATTCGATCCGCCGTCGTCGCCTCCGAGGGGACCTCCAGTGGAGGCTGCATTTGTGATTCGCTGACATGTAGATCCAGATGCCGCTTCGAGCAGAATGGCATGGAAGGATTTTATTTGCTAGCAAGGTGTGAACTGTTTTCTAGCACGACGCGAACGCTAGGAGCCAGCGTTCGCATCGGATCACTCGGACCCACTTCCATCGTGGAGACTTCTTGGTGCTGAAACCAATAAGATGACACTCTGCCGCATTTCTTGGTGCTGTTAATGCACCCTAAAGCCAATCACCCATTCCCCCACCCTCCATCGCAAGCTGCAAATATATGTGACTCTACAGCAAAATATTGATTGGGTGGTCTCTGACAAGATATTAAAACGATCAAGTTTCGATTAATTTTCACCATGTTGAATAAACCTGAGACTGGGGCAGAAATGAACATATAAGTCGAAGCAACTGAGAAGGACAGGTGACGTTTTGTGATTGGGCAGGCAATGTTGGAAAATTGAGAAGAAACATTTCTGCAGTCCTGAATGAAGACGACTTAAAGAATGTAGCAAAAAGTATCACGAGTGCTACAAATTCGACATTAAGTATCAAGTTCTTTCTCAAGGACCATAAACCTGAAATGCCTCTTCGTGCGGTCATTAATGAGAACGGTACTTGGCAGAAAGTAGTTTCAAAGTTTCTCCAGCGAGGGTTGAACTATGCATGCTTGGAGAAATCATTGTCTCTGAGAAATTCAAATGAATTGATCGACATGTTGGAAAAGTATCATGGGCAGCAATGTTCGATATTGTCCATGGATATTAAGGACCTTTATTACTCCCTAGAAAAGACTCGGTTGATGCAGAGAGTGAGAGAGGCATTGGAGTTGAATCTCGTAAAGTTCCAAGCAGGTTCAGGTATATCGGTAGAGAGTTTCCTAACAATCCTCGAGTTTTATCTGAAGTCGACGGTAGTCGAATACGAAGGAAGGAAGTACGTACAAAAAGACGGTGTTTGTATAGGTTCGTCGGTCGCACCGATTTTAGCGGAAGTCTACTTAAACTCTTTGGATCGAGTAGTGCATAATAAACTGCAGGAGATGTCTCCGGGTATGGCGTTAGTAAGAAGATATGTGGACGACATCATAGTATGCACGGTAACGGATGATCTATCAGGCAGTCTGGAACGTGAGATAAGATCAGCGGCTCCGGAATTGAAGTTTACCACGGAAAAACCGGAGAGAGAGGTCCTAGAGTTCCTAGACTTACGTATTCATGTGAATCAAGGGTTATGTTGGGAATACGGAAAAGAAAATTCTAAACCGGTGTTGCCAAGGATTAGCTGTCATTCGAAGACTGTAAAAGCTGGGGTTGTAAAGTCGTTGGTCAGAAACGCGCTAGACAGGTCGTGTGTTCATTTTATCACGGATTCGGTTGAAAGACAGTGCAAAAGGTTGATCAGTGTAGGGTATGATGACAGTTTTATCAAACGGCAGTTAGAAATGGTTATCAAAGGAAGGAGAGAAACGGAACAAGGTGAAAGGACCAGATTTGCTGTGATCCCATATTTTCATGAAATTTCTCACAACTTGAAGGCATGTGCGAAAAAGTTTGGAGTAGACACGGTCTTTAGCTCAGATTTTAAACTGAGTAGATTGACGCCATTTCAAACAGGTGCGAATAACTGCAAAAAGAACCATCGGGAAAAATCGGTAAATTGCGAGAATGGTGTTGTGTATGAGATACCACTGGAATGTGGGTTTAAGTATGTAGGCCAGACATCACGATGCATCAACGACAGATTAAGTGAACACAAAAGAAACGTGAAGAACAGTGCACCGAACTCAGAAATCGCAAAACATGTCCACGAATGTAACAACTGCACTGCGATTTGGTCGGAGACAGAAATCATTCACAAGGAGAGGAATGATGCAAAAAGATTAGTAAGGGAGACGGTGCGGATAAAATCTCTAGGTAATTGTATAAGTCAGGCTTCGTTACAGTTCGGTAAAAATTCCAAAAGACTTTTTAAAAATATAATTTTTTTTTTATTTTCTTTAGTACGGGATGTGTGTACTGAACACTTTGCCCCGTTTCAGGTTCAGTGTGTGTCATCCCTTCATTGCTGGCATAAAGGTTTTTTTTGTTTCTGGTGGAGAGGGCATTGTTTTTCTTGTGAATCTTTGTTAGAATAGAATAGGTACTGATCCTTTTGTTAAATTTTGGGGAGATTGTAGAGTTATCTTTGTGAATCGGCATGAAGGCCGTCCATAGTACTACGTGTATTGGAGGTTTGGCGTCTGGACTGTTTGAGGTTGCCCTTTGTGTTAGTGGTGGCTGATTGGAGGTTTGGCGTTTGAACTGGTTAGAGGTTGCCCTTTGTGTTGGTGGTGGCTGATTGTGGGCTATATAAGGAGGCGGACTAAATAAACCTGGTAGCTGAGTTTGAGGCATCGTCTTGTCCCTTTCTGTTCCTCTGACTTATGTGCTCATTGCTGCCTTCAGCCTCAGGTTTGTCCAACACCTATGGGTTGAACATTCCTGGCCAGCCTGCCTGCACTCCTTACCATATTACACATATATTAATGTTCACTATTCATTCTTCAGAAAGGAATCGAGGACTAAAATATTGAATTGCTTATCACACTTGCAGCTACATCACTTCGGAGTGAACAACTGGCCTGTTCTTGAATATTATTCGCACCATTGAGCCATTGTGCAAGCGTTCCGTGGGATTTGGTTTGCATTGGCAGCGGCATTGAAGAGTGTCTTGAAGAAGGAGGGTGGTCGGGAGAGGAGAGTTAGCGTGGGGTCTGGGGACGCACACGTGGGCTGGCGACAGGCCTGTCAAAATTGAATTTACACTTGCAATGATTGCTGCAGTGAAAAGACAGGAGTGTATATTTGCATATCATGAAGAAGGATTGATTATGGGTGGATGAACCCAAGAACTTTCAGTAGACGTTCTCTGTGTCTGTTCCTTCTACTGAAAGTTCTTCCGATTTCATCCACCGCAGTCTCAGGTGAAATAAACAAGCGATTGCTGCAGCCACATCCATGAAGTATTAAGGTTAAGGGGGCGGTGCTTGGCGAGTTATTCCAGTGGACATGTTTTCAGCTTCTACACAAGCTTACTGGCACTAGTGGGACTCAAGGACGCCCGCACGCATACTTCGCCCCTAGTCAAGAAACTTCTTCGTTAGCGGTGCACTCTGGCAAGGACAAAGCGATCGTTTTCATTCCATGTCCTCCTTCTGCCACAGCCCGACGGCGGTAGCTAGAGTGATGGTCGCAGCACCTCCCAGTGACGACAGCTTTGGATTGAACTGCCAGACAGGCATTGTGTGGAGCCCTCGACTTGTGCGCTGGTGATGATCGATAGCCTCAGCGCTACTTCCGGGTACGCCAGGCCCGTGTCCAATCATGCTGTGGCGACAATAGTCGACCATGACAATGCCTGGAGCTCTCAGCGCGTGTCCTGTGCCTTGCCACCTCTAGCTGCAGACTATGATCAACATAGGCGTGACATGATCGGCGCCAGATCACGGGTCATCGTTCTGGCTGCGAGTTGAGGGGTGAACGCTGCTCGTTGTTCTTTGATTTCTGCGACTTAGATCTGCATGTGGTGAAGAACGAACGCGGTGTTTCACGGGTCATTAACGTTAGGATCCTGCTAAGCATGAAGAAGACAACGGTCGTTTAGTGCTTTGTATCCAAGAACTTTGCATGTTTTATTTGAAATTTTATGTATTGAATGGATACAATTTTGGGATTAACTCTTGCTTTTTACTAAAGCATTTTTATATGGTTAGTGACGCAGTGTCAAATCTTAAGCCGAGTTCCAGTTTTTAATGTACCTTTTCTCAACAACAAAAATAGGATGCTCATTTCATTTGACATATATCTTCCTCATGTTACTGGCTTTGAACTGAACCTAAGAAAAATAAGTTTGAACCATACAGCGTGCAAGAAAAAAACTATTGTTCTATTTAGTCATGAGCCATTAGAAGGAAACGTTTTATTTTAGTTTTTATC
>JAZHYW010043273.1:0-16881 GCA_037355805.1 Ixodes ricinus
AAATGGGTATCATATTTCTTTTCTATTTTTAATATTGTGTGCATGCCTTCGATGACCTATGACTTTTATTATATTTGGTGGTTGTGTCTAAACGATAGAAAAGAGCCCGTGACCACGGAGAAGAGAGTGAGCGCTACTCAAACCGGCCGGTTTTTGATCGGCGGTTTTCGGGCAAAGAAACCGAATTCTGAGCCTCAAATTCTGTTCTGGGTAGTTGGGCTCTCATATGTCATATACAAGTAAAAACCTCGACGCGCATAAATACCTTTTCAGTGTCCCTTTAAGAACTACTTTGCTGGTGTACAAATTATGCACAAAAATCTTTTTTTTATTTGTTAGATGACAATGAATGTAATTTGACGACATAATCTTAAAAGTGGGATGGTGCTTTTAAAGTTAATACATGCTAAAAAAGAAAAAAAGTAAAAAGCCTCTGTTTTGCCTAAGCAGCAGTGAACTGTACCTGCAAGATTCCTGGACTCGTTGACTTTCCAGTACAGTCGACCCTCATTAATTCAAACTCTCTTAATTCAAATTTATGGATAATTCAAACTAACATGCAGGTCCAATCCTATGTGTCTCTATGGGAGGAAACTCCTAATAATTCAAACTCTGCTTTATTCAAACAAATTCTTGGTGCCCCTCGAGTTTGAATTGTTGAGATTCAACTACAATGATGGTCCCAACAACCAGTGGCGTAGCGAGGGAGGAAACCCCATGGGGCTTCCCCCACCCCCCCCCCCCCCGAAATCCAGCCGAGACCTATATTATGCACATTCATTTGACCCCCCCCCCCCCGCTCCTCCCCCCTCCACACCCCCAGTCATAGACATCCCAGCCGCCTGACCCCCCCCCCCCCTGAAAAAACTTCCTGGCTACGCCACTGCTGGTAACCTCCGAGTATGATTGGGAAGAAGCTGCCACCTGTTGCATATCATTTTAATTCACCAAAGCAAGGCAGGCGTGACAGTTAAGGCACCTTTCCTCATTATCGTGTGCGAACGGTTGCACGCTGGGACGTGAAAGTGAATCGGCAGTTTCTTTGCCCGTTTGCCAGAGGTGCCAGGAGTGGAGGCGAATCGGAGCTGGAGCAGAGGTTGAAAGAATGACCACTCCCTTTCCTGAGGCTGGCCGCTCTCACGCAAGCACACCTGTACGACGAGCAACTGCCCCTGGTCACGGTATGCGGCACACCCTCAGAATGTGGCAGTGCCTGCATGTTGCCCACCACCGGCGCTGTAAATGCACTCACATTTTGTAAGAGTGAAAGTCAGCAGAACCCATCCTTTGGGAATGATTATCTACGTTAATGCGAATAGCATCAAACGGTGCGGAGTTATGCGCGTTCGTCAGGTGGCCGGCACACTCTAGATACGCCAGCCCACTCTTGAGGCGATTCTAAATTTGTTGACACTTTCACAGCCCTGCGCACGATCTCCGCAGCCCAGCACGTGCGTTTGTGTCACTTAGGAAGGCGAGCAAAGCACGCGCCATACGCACAAACACTCAAAATGGTACCGACCAGACTTTCTGGCGTCTCAGCTAGTCTCAACCAACGGTACTCTAAACGGTTGTTTATATCTTTACCATAGGACGCGCTTACAGCGCTGTCACAGCTACCGGTGCGCGCGCGTTCCATGCACGAGGGCTCATTCCGCTCTCGTGAGGCTGGAGCTAGAGGTCTCCCGAGCGCGGGAGAGGGTGAGCTAGAGGGAGAGGGTGAGCGCGGGAGAGGGTGAGCTAGCCCTCGTGCATGGAACGCGCGCGCACCGGTAGCTGTGACAGCGCTGCAAAGCGCGTCCTATGGTAAAGATATAAACAAATGTTTAGAGTGCGGTGAATGACTGCCTTCATAGCTCTGTGGTTAGCGCGTCTGCCTGCTGATCAAAGGGTCAACGGTTCGAATCCCAGCCGGCGCCGGTCTTTTTTATTTATTTATCGACCCGCGGCGTAAGAGGTTAGATAGCCAGATAGATATATAGATAGATAGATAGATAGATACATAGACGAAAAGTGCGTGAAGTATCAAGAATGCTATTCGCATTAAAAATTACAAAATGACCGGGAGTGAATGCTCCAGGCTCTGTCTAATCAGGGTACACTACATCCTCTAGTAGTTGGTGGAAAGTGCAAGTATATGCAGTCGAGCCCAGTTATATCATACTCGGATATTTCGAATTATTGTTTATATCAAACAGTCCAAACATCCCCTCTAAAATCACATGTAACAGTATAGGAGCATTGTCTTTTTGTATCCAACTCCCATAGCGGAGACACTCGATATGCAAACAAAGCCTGGTAGCCCTTGCTTTCCGTGCAATCCGATTGGATCAATTGCACAGTGGCAAGTACATCGCTTGCCTTGCGTGGCTGGCAGATAGCAAAGCCAGCATACACGCTGGAAGATACGCAACGAAAGAACAGTTGTAAAAAGGAAAGACAATAAACTGTAAAAAAAAGAAAAAGAAAGTGGAGGATGGCAAAAGCAAGGGGAAGGGCTCTTGCGCGCACCGTGTAGGAAGAGCAGTGAGTGCCCGCTGTCGGAACAGTAACCTGCGCCCTTTCCCCGAACACTGCTGATGCTGCGTGACTCCCTAGCCCCGAAATAAAATAGCCCACAAAAAAAAGTCTTCGGCAAGTAGAGTGTGTCGACAACAACGTTTGTTCAATCGATCTTTGGACACCTTATCTTTGTTTACCTTTTTGCTTTGGCTGGGCTTCTATCCACACGCGCGCCACTGCGAGCGTAGCTAATCGCGACTTCGGGTGGTCAATCGTCCACCTTCTCTCTCCCGGCAAGCCGGCAGTAGTGTTCGGGTGTCAGTCTCCGACCGCGCGTACCGCTCGGGTGAGTGGTTCTGCAGCACCGGCCACTTTCGGCACTCTCACCTCGAGCTCAGAGCGGCCGGGCAGTAGGCGCCAGACTGTTCCGGTGTCGTCACTTCCGCAAGTGGGAGAAGAAGGTCAGTGGGAAAAATGAGCAGAAAGAGCAGACGCTGATCTGAAGTCCGCCCTGGCAACCGCTACTACGGAGTCCAATCACAGTCGTTGGGACATGGGTGGCGGCAATGGCGATCGGATGCTTGCTAACTTAGTGTCGCGCGGCTGTTGAGAGCGAAGTAAGCTGACACACCGTCTGTAGCGTTTACCGTGTTCGGGTGGTGAGGGTCACGTGGTGGTATGCTGCGGCGCGTTTCTGGTTGCCGGTTCCGCCGGCTCGTTCTCGCCGGGAGTGACCAGCCTGGATTCGCCATAAGTCAGGGAGAAAGATAAGGCTTCATCCAGCACTTAAAGCTCAACGTGACTTATAGCCTAAAAGACATAATCTGTTTTTATGTATGTATTATGCTTTCCTTATAAGTAAATACAGGATATAAAAATAAGAGGTTGTTAGAGTTATTTAAAGTTATTATGTCACATGACCTTACAAATTCTTAGACAATTTATCAATTTTTTACTGTTTTCTATACTAATAGCCAATATCATGCGTTATAAAAATAGTATCAATAGATATGTTTATAGTTATGTTGTCCAAAAGTCACACACACATGTGGGCGGCGTGCGTGCCATCCGTGCGTGTGTGCGTGCGAGCGTGCAGCCATGTGGTGCGGGCTTGGTTGACTTGGTGCGGGTGCGGCCTTCGGGGCCTTCGCCCATGTGTGCATCGCTGCTGAGGCGAAGCATTGAGCCTCCGTCGTGTGTGTGGTTGGCTTGGTTCGATGCGTTTTAGTGGTGAGCTTATGTGCATCGGAGGGGACAGGTAGCGAGCCCTCCGCTCCGTACGTTCTTGACATGCACGCACGCTCGCAATCTCGCAAAGATTGTGAAAGAAGGAAAACATGCATTAGTACCAGTAACGACAAACATACTGAGAGCATTGAAGCGAGGAAACTGGGTAAAAGATTCCAGAAACAGTTTATTTCATGACAAATAAAACAGTAGCTGATGCACAGATGCCACTCGTCCACGAGATCACCGATGAACACGAAGCCCTTCTTGCGGCAGAGCTCCTGCAGGAGTTTGTTCACGTCTCTGTGCCGATTATTCAACGCCTGGATTTCGGCACTCTGACTACGCTGAAACTCCAACGAAGAGAACCTGTTCTCCCACCTCTGAAGGACAGAAGAAAGGCGATCTGCATCGTCGGATTGCGTTGCAAGATCTGAGCAGCCAGACGACGGTACTCGTCAATGTACACGCTGGCAGAAACGCTGTTGTTGTTTGTGTCAACATGCAAAATGACAGCATCAAAATCGAGCAGGGCGTCGGATACCTTGGAAAACAAAGCCTCGATCCTAATGCCACTAACGCCCACACGTCGACAGCCAAATACTGGGACAAGTATGTTGACCATCGAATCCGGCAGCAAAACTCGAGGCATGTCAGAAGCGCCAACCGTGCTAATACACAAGGGCCAAACTCTTTGACCAAGAAAACAAGGAAAAAACGCTTGCGGATGACCAGGCAGGAGCAGCAGTCCGCTCACGGCATGAAGCGCAAGGAGCAATGGCCGCCGAGCACATGGCAAAACAATGGGAGGCAAGAACCGGAAGTTGGGAGGCAAGACCGTAGGTTTGATTCCTGCGTGGACGGAGAGAAGACGGGAGGAGAACTGGAGAACTGCCTTTGTCCACGCGGGAAGTGACGTAGTGCGTGGATGGAGCCTTATTTCCTCCGACTTGGCTACATCCCCGCACGTGGATGTAGAGACTCCCTTTTCTTTTGCTGTTATTGCTTTGCCCGTTTTTTTTTTAATTTGTTTGTTTTTTCTTTCTTTTTTTGCTGCCTGAATTTAGTGAGCTTTCTTTTTGTTTGTTTACCTTTTTCTTTTGCCGTTACTGCTTTGCCCGTTTTTTTGTTTTTTTGCCTTTCTTTGGTTAACTTTTTTCTAAAGATTAAAGATTTTTTTATGCGTTTCGCTATTCGCTGTTTTTTTGTTTTTTTTTGTTTTGTTTCGTTTATGCTGTGTGGAGGTCCCCATCTAGGCACACGTGTAAGCGCTGCACGGCAGTGTTTGCAGGCTCGCCAACTATAATCTACTGTATTAAGCAGCTTGTGGATGCTCTATTTGGTAAGCTCCTGTTTGTCGCGACCTTCGGTATTAGCAGAGACGCCAGGAAATTTCAACTCCAGCTTAATTATTGATATATTGAACTATTTTACGATCCTTTTTGAATTAGATAAATCCGGGTTCGACTCTACCATGAACGACTTAAAGGGGCGTGCAATCTTATTTAAGCGTCTACCTTTTTGCGGTTTCCACATCTCTTGGGGTTCAGGCAAGCCAGCGGGCACGGAGAGAGTAACTAAATATCCCGCAGACAAGCATACCCATGCTTTTGCAGGCCGGTATAGACCTTTCTGGACCTTTCTGATATAGAGCTCTCTGGCCGCCGCCATTTTGCGAACCGAGCGATTTCTATCAGCCAGAAATTTCTGACACCCACCTGAGCTGTGGAAACCCGGTCAGCGTGACTCCCCACCTGCATTGTGCATTCGGAGTTGCCGGCTTTTCATGGAAGTTTTTACTTTATTTGCCGGTTTAGTATGCTTACCTTTGTGTGTTATCTTCCACTGTGAGAACAAGGGAATACCAGGGCTCGTAGCCTGCTCGGCCTTCGCAGGAAACGAACGAAGAGAGCGAGCGTCAAGCAGCCCGCGACGCAGGCAGTTCGACGTTCTTGGAGGATTATTTCTGTTGAGATAATCTCCAAAAAAGCTCTCCCGGCTATGTTCCATGTCTTCGCGAAAAATAGCTGATAGGGTCGGGTGGAACAGACACATTCGTTCATTTGCTTTGAAGCTGTGCAAAAAGCAGCTCTCTTCTACATGTGCCCCAAAACACGCGCAGATTCCGTCCGATCGTCGTGAAGTGACTATACGTCGACACTGTAAATTGGATATGCTGTGCTATTTGAGACTTTTCTCAAATCCTGTTCGGATAACGCTGGCACCGTGGGGTAAGTACAATATATGTTGTTCGATTGATGAGACTCGTTGAACTTCATGTTGTGGGCGGGGATTATCCATGCAGTTCGCATATCCTGTGTTGTCAAATATTTTCGACGGTTAAGGCCTTTGTAGACTGACACAGCTGAGTGTATGGTGCCGTAAAAAGACCAACATAAAATGAAACAAACATCCCAGTTGCATTTGTTCTGTCACGCATGGAGTCACAAAAGCAGCTTTGATTTCTTTGTTTTTGGCCCTAAAAATAGTACAATGTATTGTTAAAACCACCGAGAAATTCTAATCTCTATAGAACACAAAATAAAAAATAGAATGCGGCAATTTAGCCTCCACCAGCGTCCGGAAGTGCGCTTACGCAGGCTGCCACAGCTCACTGACTAGAAATCCCACAGCCCAGCGCAGTCGAGCAACACTGACGTACCTTCTCAAAACCAGGGACGCGCGCTGTAAATCGCTTCGTTCGAGACTGCCGCTGGAAAGGTCTATATGTACTGTGTTGAACAAAGAGACAATAAAATATTTATTTATTTATTATCTATTATCAGTGCATCATATTTTAACCGGACGACGCAGAAACTTCCTCCACCTACGGAGGCGACCCGCGGTGCCGAAAGCGTGCGATATGTGACGTCTTTGGTCCTGGACTTACTACTGGTCAGAGCCGCTCAAAGCTTCTTTTCAGTCGAAATACAAAATATAAGTGGTGCGAACCGTTTCAGTTATTTATAAAAGTAGTTTTTGTTCAGTATTTTAAATCGGAAAAGAAACAAATGCAGTTTATAAAGTACAGAAACAAGAAATGCCCCGTCAACATACCCACCACCAAGCGGTGGAAAAGGCGGCGCATACTAGAAAGGTGTAGTGGGATCAGGCACCGACAAGCGGCGAGCGTAGAAAGGTCCCGGATGTACGCGGCGGCGCTGCGGTCGTCGTATACAGGCTCGAGGATCCGACCGGTTCCGAGCGTTCCAAAAGCCTTCGACGAGAAGGTTTGGCTTGCAGTTTGGCCGTTTGGCGGTATGGCAGCGCGAAGTGGCTCCGTTCTGAACTGATCTTTACTCCGTGTTTGCTGTCGTTTGTGGCCAATGAAGTGTCATGCCGAACTAGTGTTTAATCGTGCTGCAAGTGCAGTGCGAGCTGCCCTGGCTGCCCGCTTCATACAGCCTATCCAGAACATGCTTTAGTGGCACCCTCTCGAGCTGTCGACTCGGAGTGCGGCAGCCATGAGCGCTCGCTGAGCTCACCACCTCTTCTCTAGTTCACGGCCACTCAAGCGACCAAGGACGTCATGAAGGAGGTTATTTTTTGCTTGTTTTGTAATTTTAATTTGCCTATAACTTTTAAAATAAAGCGAAATTCGAGAAAAGAAAAGTTTCATTAAGCTACTACGTTCAGTGCGCTCAGGCTCGGTGCAAATTAAAAACCAGTAAAAACGTTCAGCCTTTCCACTCTTGTGAAGAAGGAAGAGCAGCGGAGCTGTAGCTTCTGTTCTCGGTGGTCGCTTTCCAGGCGAGCGATCTGCTCTTCTTTTGCAAGGGTATCTGAAGCACTCGACGCAGTAGAACTTTAGGCAATAGTGGCCTCGCGGCGGTTGCGGAACCATTCGCGCTGCTGCGCACATCGCCACTCGTTCCCTCCCGCTCTTCTTCCTCCGAAGAAAGGTTGCCGCCATCTATGAGTGACGGCGGCAACTAGTTGTCTGGTTGCAGCCGTCGCTCAGAGATGGCGGTAGCTGTCCAGAGTTTGGTGTCATCATTTCTTTGCTGGTGGACACGATCCTGGCGAAACTAGCCCTTAACAGCTCCGCTGTAAACAGTCCTTGCAGGGCCCCTCTAATATTCGCCAAGACGTCATGTTGCAAACTTTGCGACTCAGGAAAAATATTGCAAAAAATTAGTCTCATGAATATATCACCCCATGGTAGTGAATACATAACGTATTACTTCAAATCGCAAAAACTTGTGCCTAAAAACTAATCCTGAAACCCAGTTTAAAAAATTTGAGAAATGTTTATCCTAATCCCCAGCCACATAGTTTGCGTATCCGGTACTATGCGGGACAAAACAAGCGAGATATTTTCTACTTGGAATAAGTGAGAAAAAATACAGAAACAGCAAAACAAGAATGAGTGACGGTTGCGATTCAAATCGTTAACACCTTCTGTAGTCACTGAGAGGATGAAAAGGGCATGGACTATGCCCACGCGGGCATAGTCCATGCCCGCGTGGTTTGAATCCCATCCTCGTCGCGAATGTTAACTGTGAAGTAATCAGGAGTACTCCAATACCCAACACACAACGAGTAGCTTTACTCCGGTCGCTTACAACTGCCGATCTTGATGGCGGCGTGACTGAATGTCCAACATGCGCTGGCATGGTACGCACACTATCCCATCAGTATCCCTGCTGCATCGGCAAAGACTAGGGAGTTCTGAGAGTAACGTAGCGCAATCATGACGCACGCTAGCGCTAAATTTAGCGTTTGCGTTAGCGCACTGCTACGCATGACAGAATAGCGTTTCTCTGCCGCGACGCAGAAAGCCCAAACGTCTCGCTAGCAACGCCACAAGATAACTTGCAATGGGCAGGAGCTGAGCGATATCAGGAGGGCACGTGAATAAGAAGTCTTTAGCTGCGCTTGAGACAGTGTGCTAGTCGTCTTGCGCGTCCTCGAAGTTTTCCGCTGCAGTGTAGGCACCTCATTCTCAGGTTCCACTATGTATGATACGCACAGCTCGCCTGCACTTTGACCGTCTTTTCCGTGAGCTGAGCGAGTATGGTTGTACAGTACTTAGAATTGTGGCAAACGCAGCGAACGGACGTCTTTTCTCCTTTCTCGCGCAAACACGTTCTCTGTAACGTCTCAGCTGGCTTCCGCAATCTAAAAGCCACCAAGATGCAGTCACAATTTTTATTTCACACTGTGAAAGGCTGGATCTTCGAGAAAAGTAACATTTTAGATCTGTTTAAACAGAGAATGCGACGCGAGCGATCGACCGGTCGTGTCCGCTTGCGTCGCCTCGGCAAGAGAGGTCTCGTGCATTGGCCTTCGCACATCATACCCTCGCCGAGAAATGTCCGCATTGCAAGCATCAAGTTGCCGGTGATCGTTGCCAAACTGAGTGCAATGTCGTCCCGTATTGAAAATCGCAGTTGCGAGGATGCCGCCGACGTCGCACCCACACGACGCCGCCAAAGCGGCCGCAGGTCCTGGGAGCCGCCATGTTTTAACTGTGCTCGTCTTGGCTGTAGCCAACTTCTCATGACGAATCCTCCTTGAGTGGAGGAGTGCAAAGACTCTTTGCGTACGCACGAAATTTCCGAAAAATAGCGCACGCAAAGCGTAAAACGTGGTTAGCGTTCGGCGTATGCGTAGTGGCGACGACGCTATTCTTTGCGTACGCAAAGCTTTCGCGTGCGTTAGTTTCCGGTTATGTCTACTCCCTCCGTACGCGCCGCGTTGTCAGCCCGTTCATACTCATCGCGGACGCTCGGTGCGTCGCGCAAATTACGCCCGCGTAAATTTCGCCATTTTCAGTTCTAATTGACGCCTCTTGTAAATTTAGCGGGGCGCAACGACAACTTGTCGCGTCGGGTATTCTACCTTCGAGACCGTCCATTTGCACCGCGTCGGTGGTTCAGTGGTAGAATACTCGCCTGCCACGCGGGTGGCCCGGGTTCGATTCCCGGCCGACGCAAGTTTTTTTTTTTAATTATTATTATTATTGTTGTTATTATTATATTGATTGTTTTAATTAGTGTTTTTTGTTATAATACTGGCCTGCCAACCAGGTGGCCCGGATTCAATTCCCGGCCAGACGCAAGTATTTTTATTTTTAATATTTGTTGTTTTAATTAGTGTTTTTTTTTTTTTTATCTTTTCATTCGCGAAAGGCACCGCCACCAGAGCCTTCCCCGAGTATCGCGTTCTTGTCCGTTTACACAGAACAATCGTAGTTGTATATCGCGCTACAATCAATATTTACGGCTCCGGTCTCTTTGGGGTAGCCGATCTGTTTCCTCTCACCTAATCTATTTTCCAATCGATGTTTGAATCGATAACCTTCGTAAACGTAATATTGAGTGAAGTCACTCACCACGCGTAAGTGACACAGTGACAACTCCCGTCCGACACAAATCCCAAACAAAACTAATAAAGAAAAAAATGAGCATGCTAATTTTTAGCAGCATTGCAGAGGCACCTGTGCCACTTGGGTCAGCTTCGTTCATATACGTGCCTCTACGCAAATTAAATTTGAGCATTAATTTGTGTGTTGTCAACTAAACATATTTTCTGGAAGAGCACAAAAAACTGAGCTTAGAGCAGCAAATAAATTCCTCAATAATATTTTAAATAATTTTTTATAGTAGAAGTATGATATAATCAAAACCAAAACTAACCTGCAACTTTACTGAACCGCCATCTTGTTGTGACATCAGAGGTTGTATAAACTACATCGGCAGCTTGAGCCTGTTTTACCTCCAAGCGTCGGAAGCAGACGGAAGGCCGTCGCGATTGTCCGTGCGAAATAATGGACTATGATTCATCGAGCTCGCTCTTAGTCAAGCAATGACCAGCAAATGTTTTAAGATTTTCAGCATGAGATTTCAGACGATTCATTCTTCACATTCGATCCGCCGTCGTCGCCTCCGAGGGGACCTCCCGTGGGGCTGCATTTGCGATTCGCTGACATGTAGATCCAGATACCGCTTCGAGCAGAATGGCATGGAAGGATTTTATTTGCTAGCAAGGTGTGAACTGTTTTCTAGCACGACGCTAACGCTAGGAGCCAGCGTTCGCATCGGATCACTCGGACCCACTTCCATCGTGGAGACTTCTTGGGCTGAAACCAATAAGATGACACTCTGCCGCATTTCTTGGTGCTGTTAATGCACCCTAAAGCCAATCACCCATTCCCCCACCCTCCATTGCAAGCTGCAAATATATGTGACTCTGCAGCAAAATATTGATTGGGTGGTCTCTGACAAGATATTAAAACGATCAAGTTTCGATTAATTTTCACCATGTTGAATAAACCTGAGACTGGGCCAGAAATGAACATATAAGTCGAAGGAACAGAAGGACAGGATGTTTTGTGATTGGGCAGGCAATGTTGGAAAATTGAGAAGAAACATTTCTGCAGTCCTGAATGAAGATGATTTAAAGAATGTAACAAAAAGTATCACGAGTGCTACATGTTCGACATTAAGTATCAAGTTCTTTCTCAAGGACCATAAACCTGAAATGCCTCTTCATGCGGTCATTAATGAGAACGATACTTGGCAGAAAGTAGTTTCAAAGTTTCTCCAGCAAGGGTTCGACTATGCATGCTTGAAGAAATCATTGTCTGTGAGAAATTCAAATGAATTGATCGACATGATGTAGAAGTATCACGGGCAACAATGTTCACTGTTGTCCATGGATATTAAAGGGGCACTGACACACCCCAAAATTTTTTTTCCTTTTTTGTCAGGCAATTTATTATGGTGTCGGAATACTACCCAATTAATATTTTGCTACAGAGTCACATCTTTTTTAATAAAACCAAAAAACGCAACTGCTCGAAACCAAAACTGAAACTCCTCACCGCTCGGCGAAGTGGAGAGGGGAGAGTGAGTGGCGGAAGTCACGTGGCTACACCCAACTGTGCAATTTTCTTTTCTTTTTTTTTTCTTTTTTTGCACGTAGCAGACGAATTGCGTTGGGATCTGTTCGCCGTGCGATTCCTGTTTGTTCCGCTCGCTGTTCTGTACTTCAAGATGAGTTATTTTTTTACATTTAAGTGTTGGCAATTAGCAGTGAGTGCCAGTGGCGAATTCCCGTGATCAGCTCCGAAAAGAATACTCCCAAGATGTTGCGTGAAGAGCTGCCTCACATGTCCTGCATCTGAAAGTGGCATTGTCCAGCAGAGTGCACAAGTATTCTGAAAGATCAACGGGTCGGGATCAATGGCTGGCTACAATTCCTGTAGAACAGCTACGCAAAGCTCGGAAAGCGGACGCTACCCGATTCATATGCTCCTTACATTTTGCGGAAAGTGATTACATTGAGTTCGCAGGTGTCAAAAATGCAATCCCATACCATTTAGTTCAACAACGTATCGTCTACATCAATTTTTTTTTTTTCAGTGATAATTGTAAAACAGAAATGTAAACATCGCAAAATGATTGACAAAAAAAAAAAATTAGTACACTTACACTAAGGATTAGGAGTTTTCGTAGATCGTTTTCGCCGTCCCGCAACGCTCTCCGCAATCCGCTACGATACCGGGAACTCTACAGCGAAGGCTATCGGCGCACAGGCGCAGTAGCGGCTTCCTCGTTGCAGAGGGCTTAGCGGAGGGGAAACGCGGTCTCATGGAACCTACCTATTACAGCCTGTGCCTGCTGCGTGAGAAGCGGACGTCTTTCCACTGAGCTACTGAAGGAACTCTTTCATGCGTAGTAATACAGCCGGTCGACTGTATGTCAGAAGTTTGCTGCCGACAACCTCGTTGCCTGCAGATTTCCCTTCAGTACATGCACTCTCGGCTTGAAGTCGGGCAGCACCACGTATAGGCCACATTCGCACCTCATAAAGAAACCGTACGCGTGCATATTCAGCTCGAAATGCCGCACATCGTGCTTGATGTTGGAGCGAGCGATGTCTTCAGCCACAGAAGGGTGAGGCTCGGCGACGTCTTCGTGCAATCGGCTTGCTGGTCGGGCGTGTCGTACGGGATGAATATCAGTTCTTTTGATCGGTCCAAAATTTCTCTTTCGAAGGAAGACAGGATTCGTCGGTACCATGAACGACAGTTCTGCAGTAGAGGTCCAACGCCCGTCGTCCGCTGCCATCCGCTAGTCCCACGATACGCGAAACGACACCATGTTACGGTGAACGCACAGAATGCTTCCGGTTGTCTGTGCTACCTTTTTTCAATCAACGTATTTGCAGCTTTTTGGAAGCCACAAAAAATGGGTTTCATATTTTTTTTTTCATTTTCAATATTGACTGTGTGCCTTCAATGACCCACGACTTTGATTAAATTTGGTGGTCGCGTCGAAACCATGAAAACGGCCCGTGACCACTGGAAAAGAGAGTGAGCGCGACTCAAACCGGCCAGTTCTCGATCGGCGGTTTTCGGGCGAGAAAGAAACCGAATTTCGAGCCGCAAATTCTGTTCTGGGTAGTTGGGCTCTCATATGTCACGTACAACTAAAAACCTCAGCGAGCATAAATACCCTGTCAGTGTCCCTTTAATGACCTTTATTGCTCCCTAGAAAAGACTCGGTTGATGCTGAGAGTGAGAGAGGCATTGGAGTTGAATCTTGTAAAGTTCCAAGCAGGTTCAGGTGGTATATCGGTAGAGAGTTTCCTAAATAACGATCCTCGAGTTTTATGTGAAGTCGACAATAGTCGAATACGAAGGAAGGAAGGAAGTTCAAAAAGACGGTGTTTGTATAGGTTCGTCGGTTGCACCGATTTTAGCGGAAGTCTACTTGAACTCCTTGGATCGAGTAGTGCATAATAAACTGCAGGAGATGTCTCCAGGTATGATGTTAGTAAGAAGATATGTGGACGGATGGTCTAACAGGCAGTCTGGTACGTGAGATAAGATCAGCGGCTCCGGAATTGAAGTTTACCACGGAAAACCGGAAAGAGAGGTCCTAGAATTCCTAGACTTACGTATTCATGTGAATCAAGGGTTATGTTGGGAATACGGAAAAGAAAATTCTAAATCGGTGTTGCCTAAGGATTAGCTGTCATTCGAAGACCGTAAAAGCTGGGGTTGTAAAGTCGTTGGTCAGAAACGCGCTAGACAGATTGTGTGTTAATTTTATCACGGATTCGGTTGAAAGACAGTGCAAAAGGTTGATCGGTGTAGGGTATAATGACAGTTTTACCAAACGGAAGTTAGAAATGGTTATCGAAGGAAGGAGAGAAACGGAACAAGGTGAAAGGACCAGATTTGCTGAGATCCCATATTTTCATGAAATTTATCATAACTTGAAGGCATGTGCGAAAAACGTTTAGAGTAGACACAGTCTTTAGCTCGGATTTTAAACTGAGTAGATTGATGCC
Organism: Ixodes ricinus; assembly: GCA_037355805.1. Classification (NCBI taxonomy): domain Eukaryota; kingdom Metazoa; phylum Arthropoda; class Arachnida; order Ixodida; family Ixodidae; genus Ixodes; species Ixodes ricinus. The sequence continues at coordinate 14,035 of JAZHYW010043273.1, forward strand.
ATTTCAAACAGGTGCGGATAACTGCAAAAAGAGCCATCGGGAAAAATCTGTAAATTGCGAAGATGGTGTTGTGTATGAGATACCACTGGAATGTGGGTTTAGTATGTAGGCCAGACATCACGATGCATCAACAACAGATTAAGTGAACACAAAAGAAACGTGAAGAACCGTGCACCAAACTCGGAGCGAATGTAACGACTGCACTGCGATTTGGTCGGAGACAGAAATCGTTCACAAGGAAAGAAATGATGCAAAAAGATTAGTAAGAGAGATGGTGCGGATAAAATATCTCTGGGTAATTGTATAAGTCAGGCTTTGTTACAGTTCGGTAAAAATTCCAAAAGATTTTTAAAAATATAATTTTTTTATTTTTTATTTTAGTATGGGAATGTGTACTGAACAGCTTTGCCCCGTTCCAGGTTTAGTGTGTGTCATCCCTTCATTGCTAGCATTAGAATTTTTTTTTCTTTACTTTTGTTAGAATAGAATAGGTACTGATTCTATTGTTAAATTTTGGGGAGATTGTAGAGTTATCTTTGTGATTGGAGGGTTTGGCATTTGAACTGGTTAGAGGTGGCCGCTTTGTGTTGGTGGTGGCTGATTGTGGGTTATATAAGGAGGCGGACTAAATAAACCTGGTAGCTGAGTTTGAGACGTCGTCTTGTCCTTTTTTGTTCCTTCGACTTACATGCTCATTGCTGCCCCAGTCTCAGGTTTATTCAACATGGTTAACATTCACCAGCTCGCCTGCACGCTTACTATATTACATATATTAATTTTCACACTATTCATTCTTCAGAAAGGAATCGAGGACTTAAATATTGAATTGCTTATCACCGCAGCTATGATACATCACTTCGGAGTGAACAACTACCTGTTCTTGAATATTATTCACACCAATGAGCCATTGTGCAAGCATTCCATTAAAGTTTGGTTGCATTGGCAATGGCATCGAAAAGTGTCTTGAAGATGAGGGTGGTCGGGAGAGGAGGTTAGCATGGGGTCTGAAAACGCTGCTGGCAGCGACACCTGTCAAAATTCGATCTCTATATAATTTGGTAATGATTGCTGCAGCCACATCCATGAAGTATAAAGGTTAAGGGGGCGGTGCAGCGATATTCAATTGGAATGTTTTTCACTTTACACAAGCTTACTGGCACTAGTGGGACTCAAGGATGCTCGCACGCAACGCCCCTAGTCAAGAAACTTCTTCGTTGCGGTGTAATTTCAAGGACAAAAGTGATAGTTTTCGTTCAATTTCTCTTTTGCAAAACTTGATGATGTAGCTGGGTGGTCGCAGTACCTCCCAGTGACGATATTTGAATGCGGCTCATGGATTGAACCCGAGCATTGTGTGGGCCCTCGACGTGTGCTGGTGATAATCGATAGCTCGAAAAGCGTTCGGGTATTGGCCCGTGTCCAATCGCTGCAATGACTACAATAGCCGAACCATAACAATGCCTGGAACTCAGCGCGTGTCCTGTGCCTTGCCAACCTCAGCGCATGGCTATGATCAACATTGGCGACATATAATCGGCTCCAGGTAACGTGGCCGCTTGTTCAGGCTGCGAGTTAAGGGGGTGAACGCTGCTCGTTGTTCTTTAATTTTTTCTGCGACTTCGATTGCATGTGGTGAAGAACAAACGGGTGTTTCACGGGTCATTAACGTTTTTTTACTAAAGCATTTTATATATGGTTAGTAGCGGAGTGTCAAATCTTAAGCCGAGTTCCAGTTTTTAATGTACCTTTTCTCAACAACAAAAAATAGGATGCTCATTTAATTTGGCACATATCTTCCTCATGTTATGGGCTTTGAACTGAACCTAAGAAAAATAAGTTTGAACATATAGCATGCAAGAAAAACACTATTGTTCATTTGAGTCATGAGCCATTAGAAAAAAATGTTTTTATTTTAGTTTTTTTATCATTATAATTAGGGTTCTGCGTTTTCGGTTTTTATTTTTTCAAAATTCGGCGTACTTTTTTCGGTGTTTATTTTAAAATTCCATTTTCGGTTTTTTTTCGGTGTATATTTATTCTCAAAAAAGTTTACCTGTTTTTTTCGGTGAATATGAAAGAAACACCATCGGACTCCGGATCAGATGAGCCTTGTAGCTGTGATATTTGTGATCACTCAAAGAATAACGACACATATACATACGTGGTCTTCGCTACAACTTCCGTCAGGACACACCTCAAAATCGCGGAATTCGCGGGCATAATCTTCCGCGTGCTTCTTTTCCTTTCCCATTCTGACGACGTGACCGTCTGAGGTGATGACCGTACAAAAACCAGCGGAATGGCAAAAAAAAATCCATTGTATATATTCTCAACCACAGGGAAGTTTGAAAGAGGGTGTTAAGAAAGGTATTAACGGCTTTCATCGATGTCCTCTGAAGTGCATGAAGCAAAAAACCTTATACTAGCCCACATCCGAACTTTTTTTTTAGGACCGGGAACTTGACACACTAAGCCCGATCACAGAAAGGTCACAGATGTCCCGCGAAGGCCAATCAAAGACCTCTTTTGTTGCATGTTGAACCTTGAAAGAGGGCAATCACGAAGACGTCACACAATGTCGAACCTTGCAAAGCCCTCTCTCTCTCTCTCTCTCTACCCCCTTCCCTCCCCCACCCAACTCGACGCGGCCCTGAAAAACTGACCTTTTTTGGTTAAAACTGAATTTTAGAAAACGGATTAGACGTATCTTTATCGGTTTTTATCGGTTTGAACCGAAAACGCCGAACCTACAAACTGACCTTTTTCGGTTAAAACCGAATTTCCGAAAATGGATTCGGCGTACTTTTATCGGTTTTTATCGGTTTAAACCGAAAACTCCGAACCCTA
>JAZHYW010043274.1:0-42760 GCA_037355805.1 Ixodes ricinus
GAACGGGATACCAGTTGATCGCTCTGAGCCACTCTACCTCGTTGATACCGACGCATTGGAGAGCGATGTCAGGTGATGAAAGGGAGTCCGGTTGATTGGTCAGGCGAGCTCGTAGCTCCCACCGCACTGTCAGCTTGGGGGGGTGAATGGGAGTATACAAGTGCGCAATCTTGGCACAGCTACGATGTCGGCGCGAGCGCATGGTTTTTAGTTAAAAGAAATATGCCGACTCATTTATTTCGGGCCGTTGTATAAGTATGGCCTGTCGCATATCGTATCGGCAATCGAAAAATCCGGGCTTCGAAAAGAACTTGCCGCTATTTTTATCTCGACAGACGACGAGGCTTCGGGAGAGAAAAGATACGTCCTCGATTACCTCCGCTGAAAAAGCGCCCCTACGCTGACAGTGCGGTGAAAGCCTACGTTGCTCGTCGCACCAGTCGTGCGTCTGCCTTTCGCTACGTGACCGCGCTGTCGCCCATACCTGAAAACGGGGTCAGGTGATGAAAAGAAGGCTGTTGATTGGTCCGGCGATCGTGTAGCTTCCGCCCCACTGTCAGCTTTTGGGGCGAACGGAGTGCGGCTCGCACACTGGAGCGGGGCAGGAGGCCTTGTGCGGCGGCATCACGTGGGCGCGAAGTCGCCGCCAATTTTGGCCGGAATTACGGCCCAGTAATTGCGCCGTCTCAAGGGCTCGCCGCGGATTTCCTGACACAAGACGGGCGGGCAGAGGGACGACGCGTTTCTGCTGCCCACGCGAGACCTTGGCGCCGTGGGGGCTCCTCGTCCGAGAAGGGGGCTTTCTGGAAGGGGCCATCCGAGGCCTTCCCTCCTTCCTCCTGGCAGTTTGTAGTTAACGGGTCTTTTTCGTTTTTAGCTATTATTATTTATTCTTATTCTTATTATTAATATTATAATATTTTTAAAATTTTGTTGTTGTTGGGCTTGTTGTCAGATGGCAATTATTGAGTTTGGTGAAATTTATGGCATGTGTTTTGATACAGGGTTTGTTTTGTTTTTTTTTCTCGTGCAGCCCCGGAAGTGCTTCAGTTCGAGCCCATTTCTCTCGCCACTGACATTTGGTGAGTAATGACGTCGTCATACTTCGGAGGTTTACCCTCGATGAAGGGGTGCGGTGTTCATAATTATAAATTATGAGGTTTGAATCATTGGTCTGGCACGTGGTTCCATGCACAAAGTAGACAGAAAGGCTTTGCATTTCTGTCTACTTATATGTAGTCTTGTGCATAGTTTATTCTGTTTTCCTTCTTTTTTTTTTTTTTGTCTCTTGGAACTTTGAAGAGCATTTACTGGATGGACATTTTCTTACTTTTTCATTTGCGTCTTTAATGAACGTTAATTGCAGCATTAGGTCTCACACTCGAGTCATGGTTTCGTCTTGCGAAGAATTACATTATATGATTTTCTAACACATAGTAGTTCACTCTACATAGAAGTGTAATTAATATTCAGAGTATTTGGCAAAACACTAAGACTAGGCCTTCCAGATTGTTGTAGATGGTGCATAATCATCATTTGGCCAGCTTTTACTGTGCAGACAGAAACTCCTAAGATTGATTTCTTTCATTGCACTTGAATACACAAGCAGTCAGAGAGGATAGCTTCTTTGTACAGCGGTTGAGGTCGACATAAAACGAAATCGTCTTGTCTTTCTTTTTATCTTTCATCCCCTCCTCTTCTGAAAGATGAGCCATATTGAATGAATGGGAAGAGGAGAAAGGAGTTTGAATGGTGGCGTTGTCTTTGGGACCCTAGTTGACGAGATGGGGCATGGCCTCGTTTGAAAAGTGTAAAATAACGTGGCCACAGTGGTAGCCATGATTCTTTCCTTGGGTGTCTCTGGCTTGCAGAGTGTCCCTCTTTTGCAGTGAGAATGGCATTGACTCGGTGCTGTCTGTTGACTCTTTCACACGGACGAATTGCCATGGTGTTGGAGATTGTGTGTTTGGCCGCTGCGTTGGTATAATTGGTATCCTTATTAGCCGTCTTGATGGATGACTCTGAATGTCGTGGATCCACATTCGGACTGGCGGAGGAGGGCAAATTAGTGTTGCGTTTCATATATCATTATAAGATACGAGTGTATCAGGCTGAGCCCAAACAGTAGCATTAGCATGCACAGAAAGAATTGCCACCTCAGTAGAGCAAACCCATATCACTCTGTTGTTGTTTTATAAACGGGAGGCACTCACTTGATGGAATGACGTTTTAGCGAACGCCCACGTTTCACCGAATGACACTTTAGCGAATAGTCGGACGCCGCGAAGCTGTGTTTTCAGGTGGGCCAAATGGGTTCACATTTTTGTATTGAGCCGCCGCAGACTGTCGCCGCGAAGCGCGTAAGCGCAGCGCGGCGGATGCGTTAGCGCGCCCCGTTATTCGCTAAAGCGTCGATTCGCTCAAATGTCGCTCTTCGCTAAAACGTCATTCGCTCATGTGATATGGACCCGTTTTAAACTGAGCTGATTTCCGCGCCTTTGTATGCGCGGCAAAACACTGATAAGTGAAGGGTTGGTTCCCATTTATAATCTTTAACTGCCTCCTGGTTTTTCTTCTTGGGTACCACGAAGTACCATGGTCTCGTCAAAACCACAAATGCTTGCTTGCATATAAAATATTTGTCGCTCCCGTACGAACGTAAGAACGCCCACCGAAAATGAAGAGATAAATGATGAAAAACATTAGGTGGGTTATCTATGAGGATGCGACAGCAAATCAATATAAAAAGATTAGTGATAAACACCTGGGCTCCCGCTTGCAAACCTCATGACATGGGAACTGATATCGAACTGATATCGCCAGACGCGGCATATTCGCGTTTCACGGTTTGATAGACACGCGGGAATGCGCTACGAACACCTGTGTCACGGGAAAAGATACGACAGATTGCGGACGCAGCAGATACGCGTCTCGCGTCACGAGGGACACGCGGGAACCCGCCGCGAACTCGCACGTCATGGGAATAGATACCGTGGATTGCGGACGCAGCAGATTTGCGTTTCACGGTGCAGGAAACACGCGGAAACCCGCTACAAACTTGCGTGTCACGGGAACCGATATCGCGCGCGCGCAGATCGCGGACGAAAACGCTTGAACCCGCTACAAGCTCGTCTGTCCCACGTACCATATCCACAGATCGGGCGGTTGATTTGATTCCCGTCGGGAGGTCCCGTTATGTACGATGGGAATCAGGGGTTTGCATTGTCTTGGAATTTTTATGTTATAGATATTTAACCAGAAAAACGGGATGGGCGATTTCTCGGGGAGGGCGTTCATACTGGATTTTAGGGTATAGGTGGAAAGTACTAAGTACTCAATAAGCAACTGGGACCTGACTTTTTATTGGAACTTGGCAGTTCTATAATGACTGTAAACTTCTAACATAGCATGTTGGACATGGCAAGGTGTACTACTTTTTAAAAATTTGCCCACAATACACGTTTGCAAGTCCGACTTGAGGGCGCTGCCATCTTGCTTGGTTGTGGTGTGCTTGGACACGTCATAATCCGATTACGAAGCCTTGCTAAGGCGTCGTAATCGGATTATGGCTGCGCCTAAGCCCACCCCAACTGAGCAAGATGGCGGCGCCCTGAGACCGGACTTGGAAACGTGTATAGTAAGTGCCTTATTGGAACAAGGCCCATAGATCCACTTTTCTGCAGTGCATTTTGGAGCCTTGCTCTTCAGCAAATGATGAGGCACCAATAATGTTGAGGCTTGAAAATGCATTCTGCTTTATAATTCTGAGCTTGGCATTGCCATGCTTAGTGCTCGGCACAAACCATAGGGTTGGTCAGAGTATGATGGGTGCTTCCTCATTCACTGGTCTCCTTCACTAAATGGCAGAGATCAAATCTCTTTGCAATTTCTGATCATATAGACATGCAAGCTTTGTTCCTAAAATGCTTGTGCTTTTTGTGGGAAAATGATGTGTTATTGAAGAACTATTTTAAGAATTTGTAGAACAACATTCAGGAGCAGAAGTGTGTGCACCCACTTTAGCAATACAGAAAGCAGGTATGGACAAAACAACAAAGCCAGCTCGCAGCTCATTTTATTAACAAATGGATAAACTAATATTGCGACAAAGTCAACGACCCATGGGGTGCTATTGATTTGTTTAATTTCACTAGATATCCGAATTATGGATGCGTTTGACGGAATATCTGATAAAGTGCACCTGTCCACTACACACTCATGCCGCTGCAGTAAAAGCTGTTAAGGTATGACAAAATAAATTGTGAACAAACAAAACATGCATATATGCATATATACTGCCATGCCTCTGATCAAAGGCTCTTTGCTCATGGCCGTGTAGAACCCGTTTGTCATTTTCTGGCACAACCTTACTTTTGCAGGAGCCTCGGTGTCCTGACCTATGTCCTGTTGTCGGGGCACTCTCCGTTTGGAGGAGACACGAAGCAGGAGACCTTCTGCAACATCACAGCCGGCAGTCTGGACTTTCCCGAGGATCTCTTTGGACACGTGTCCAGCGCAGCCAAAGATTTTGTTAGGCGTCTCATCGTCAGGGACGCAAGGTTTGTGTTGATCTTATTGTTACTGTATTTACTAGGGAAGTGCCTTTGTCCTGTCTCTCTTCTAATGTGATGGTCGCCTTAGTACTGCTGAAGTGTATGGTATGTAGTCGTGTTGCTCCAGTTCCTGGACAGGTTTAAGAAATATCGAAGCATTTACCTGCTAGAGAAATTAGGTTTGCTTTCTTCGAGATAATCTTCTCCGAGCTCTCTCACATATCGCTGGTGCAAATCGCGAACAGCTCGGTTGAACACGTCGGATGTAACCCCTGCAAGTCCCACTGTCGTAGAGCTCAGGTGTCCCGAATACCATGGATACATATTGATTTCAGAGCTATCTTTGGGTGGGGGAAAAGCATGAAGTCAGCTGGGTCCAGACCTGCAGTGTACTAAGCAGGATATTTGGGCTGAGCCAAACCGTTTCTGATGAGAAATGACTTCACAAGCAACACCAAATTTGTGGGCGTATTATCGTAGGAGTCGGGGGCCAAACAAGACTCCGTGCAAGACGCTCTCGCGCAAGACGCCACACAGACCAGAAAACATGTCCGAACAGGATCTACCTTTCTTTGCATACGCATAGACAACAGTCTTGGGCATTCGACGATCTATATTTTTTAGCATTGCCACCCGTTGCCAGGGGTAGAGTGTTGCCAGTCCGAGAATTAAATTGACGGACTAGGTGATTCGAGTGTTAACCACGTCAGTGATGCAAGTGCTGCGCCATTCGTGCTAAATTTCTCCCCGGACACAAGTCTGCTACATTTGTGCCAAATGCCTTTCTTGCGAAGAATGGTGCCATAGGTATGGCACAATTCTTAGCAAACGAAACAAGACATAAAAATATTTGATTATTTTGTCGTCCCTAATATTGAAAGGAGTAGAGGAAAGGAACGTGGTACAAATAGATATTTCACAGGGGCCGCAACTCACCGTATAGTTTGTTTTATCTTAGGTCTGAGACACACTCGAAGTGCTTGAAGACATACGACTGCAAATGCTCATGCTAAAAGTTCAAGTTGCGGGACATTTGCTGCACTTGATTGGTTTGGCCGATGAAAGAACACGTACGGGAGGATGACGATGGCCATGATGTTGCGCTTAGACGTTGTTTGATTGGTCCCATTGGCTCGTAGCTTCGGCTGCACTTTGACCCTAGGTGAAATGAAGTACTATAGAGATTGCTCGTCAACCGTGCTGACCGGTTGATCGTTGACATTGTCTAAACTTCCAGACAGTGTCGGCGATGTCGGGAGTTAAAACTGGCGAGAAAACTTTGATAAGCCAGAACCAGGGTCTTGTATTTCTGACGAGATAACTTGATTATCATGTCCGCCACATGCCTTCGTGCCATGGTCACAATGTACCGTGGCACTTGCGCCTTCCCGTCAATCTTGACCACCTCTCACCAGCGTGCGCGAGTCGAGCGTCACTGCCTTGCACCGGAATGCTAGGAGCAGTCGCTGACATGGGAGAGTGCCTGGGTTAGCACGATAGGAACGGAAATTATGCTAATTATTATTGCAGGTCGACCATCTTTGCTCTTGACTGTAGGTTGATCTCTAATTTCAAAGAAAACAACGTGCTGGGAAAGGGAGAAAAAAAAATGGGTCTATACTTGAATAAACATGGTAGTCTAGATAGTTCCTATGCAGCTGTTAAACGACAGAGCAGCAAACTTTGACTTAACTCTGGTTCCCACACCGCTGAAGAGCAGTGTCACCTTTTAAGCACCAGTGTAGGCTTTTATAATATTTGTGAGTGGTTGTTTTTGCAGCCTGTGATCTTAGTCTTGGGTTTTGTAGGATCAGAAAAATTGGTGGGCCAATTGATTGGCATGTTGGCGGATATGCTGGTTTTTGCTGTCTTTCACAGAAACTATATTTACAGGCTAAATAAATTACCGAGTGTAAAAGGGGGATAGGAAAGAGGCTTTATGCCAACTAAAGTGTTGCGCTATGATTCATTTTTAAACAATTTCTTTAATACCTATTGTAAATGGAACCTACTCTGACCAGAACCTTATTTCTAGAAAGGAGGCTGCTGTGTTCCTTTTGCACCCAATCTATTCCTATTACAAAAAGTTACCTAAGTAATATGCTCCAGTATCAAAGAGGAACCTTTAATTTTTATAATAGATGAACTTACTTGGCGATGCAATCTTTTTCATTTTTAGGTGATGTGCTAACAGATGTTGCTCCTCTGCTCCAAAAGTGTCAGTGGGTGCTCCAAACTAATAATTTGCATGCTACAAAACTTGCTACACAAGGTCAAATGCCACTTCCATCACTGCCATGTGCTCGCTGCCAAAGCACCATCCAGAGCAGTGTTCAGTACATCAGTACATCCATACATCCAAAAGGGAGACCTCATTGCTTTGAGTTGGTACAAACAAATGACGGAAGATAGTTTTTTTTTTTTTTTTCTGACCAAACCTGGATTTATGAAATTATAGGCAAAAAATATATGTTTTCTAGCTAGATAGCCATTAAAACTGGTTTTTTCCTGAGGGCTCAAAAATGTCATTGTACCTATTATTGACTCCTTGACCCCACTTTGTTGGGTGCTTTAGTGGTATAAAAAGCTCACTACCAAGTACATCTACGGTTATGTACTAGATGAGTTTGACAGGGACAGCTAAATTTCAGCCAACCTACGTATAACCACTTTAGATAAGAGGTACAAATTTGTTTTATTGGGTAATCTCATTTTTAAACATTAAAATGTAGTTTTCGTTTATTAAAAAAAAATTAATCTAAATCTTGAAACGGGTGCTAAAACATCAAATTTCCTTGAGGGATTTCAGATTCCCTTAGACTGTACAAGAATTTGAAATCCTTGCATGCTTGGCAGGGTACTATAGTTCCATGCAGGGTGCTAGAGATACAACACAAACAGCACTTGTGGGGAATCTGTTGAGTTTGATCATAATGAGGCCAATGTTTAAGTAAATACGATATAAAACTGATACATATCTTAACCAGATTTTGTATATAATTTCAGGGACCCAACATTTTACAGCCTACTCTGCTTCTTCAGGGGTGACTATGGCTATGGCGATTGGGAAGCAGTATTCTTTGTCATATTCTTCTTCTATGGTTCTCTCTGACATGGTTCTCTCTGACATGACATGGCGAGTAGTCCATTAACATGGCTGAGTGGTCAAGTGCCAAGAGACCTATTGTACTAGAAGGTCAAAGCTAGGTTTTGCTTCTATGCAAATGCCTATAGTTGTCATTCATAATTTCGGGGCAGGCATATTTAGTAAAATTATGAAATATGCACTCATCTGTGTGAGCACACCGTGCCTCCTTACAGGAGTCTTGCATTCAATGATTTCCTGCCTGCCTGAAGTGCAGTACAGTATAACCTTGTTACAACAGATCTGGTTACAGCAGACATTCGGTTGCAACTTATGTGAAGTTTGGTTAGTCTTCTTATCTGCCATTGAGCCAACTTTGCTTATTACAGATTTTGTTATAACATATACATTGGGATATAATGAACTATATTGGGGAGTTTGTAAGTAGTTCACCATTCCATTATGGCAGACTTTTTGACAGCAGTTATTATTTTGAACATTACATGGCTTTGGCTTCGGTAGCGATGGCACCCATTTTGTGAACCGTTGTCATCATACTCGGTGCTTCAAGAGCCTCGTATGATTGAAAGCGCGCAGTGAGGACAATCATAAGTACAGCTCAATAAAAAATGACTACCTTTAAAAGTTCAGAAGTTTTGATAAGCGAGGACATTTCTAATATCAACCCACGTTTTGTCTGTCTCACTGGTTGGGACAGACTCCAGTCATAATCTATGTCAAAGTCTGTAGTAAGAGTACAGTGCAATCCATTTATAACGATAATGAGACAACCCGAAATTTCAGTCGTTATAAGAGATTATCGTTGTATCTGGACTACAAACTGATCATTTCCAGTTTAGAAACTCTAGAAACTGATCGTTATAAGCGGTACATCATTATATGTGGTATCGTTATAAGTGGATTGCACTGTATCTATGTTCTTCATATCCATTTTACAACAAACCGAAATCTTTGTCACTATCAATTGGGTTTATACTGTGGGTTTATAATGGGTTTATACTGTATTTACCGTATTTACTCGCATAATGAACGCACTTTTTTTTCCGAAAAATCGAGGCAAAGTTGGGGGGTGCGTTCATTACGCGAGGTAAAATTTTTGCGTCCGTATTTACTTGCATAATGAACGGACCTTTTATCCCGCAAAAATCGACGTAACTTCTTATCTCTTTGCGCGCGGCGCGGAGACTCCAAAGCCAAACTGCGATGCGCAAAAACAAAAAAATGCTCCTCTCTATTTTTTTTCTTTTGCTTCTGTGTTTGTTTGTTCGTCCCCCCCCCCCCCCCCCCCGCCTTTCGCAAGTTGTTTTGTTTGCCCACGCTGCCCATGCTTTCGCGACCTCGCTGCACCAGGGTAGAAAAGTGCGTTCATTTCGAGGGCTTGTCGCTTCTCTTTCCAAAGTGCGAGGAGGAGGCGAGGGCAGGATGCCTTCATTATGTGCGCTTTGCTTGGGCGAGGGCTCCTCTGCTTTTCTTTCTTATCTCCTTGCGCGCGGCGCGCGACCCTGGAACCAAACTGCGTCGTGCGAAAAAGAAAGAGCTCCTCTTTATGCTTTTTTCTTTTCTCTTAACTCCGTGGATTTTTTTTTCTTTTTTTGCCGTCTTTCGCAAGCTGTTTCGCTTTGCTTAGGCGAGGGCTTCACCGCTTCTCTTTCCTATCTTCTTGCGCAACTCGCAACCGACCTGCGCTGTGCAAAAAAAAAAAAAAAAGCTCCTTTGTTTTGTTTTTTTCTTTTCTCTTGGTTCCGTGGATTTTTTTTTTTTTTGCCGCCTTTCGCAAGCTGTTTTGTTTCGCTTTGCTTAGGCGAGGTCTTCTCCGCTTCTCTTTCTTAACTCCTTGCGCGCGACGCGCAACCTAAAATCCAAACTGCGCTGTGCAAAAAAAAAAAAAATCTCTTATGCTTTTTTTTTGCTTCCGTTGGATCTTTTTTTATTTTTTTAACGCCTTTCACAAGGCGTTTTGTTCGCTCACGCTGCACATGCATTCGTGACTTCGCTGCACCAGGATAGAAAAGTGCGTTCATTTCGCGCGCGTGGAAAGAGGGGGTCAAAATTTTGACGTCCGAGTTGGGGGTGCGTTTATTACGCGAGGGAAAAAAAAGTCGAAATTTTGAGAGCCGACTTGGGGGGTGCGTTCATTACGCGAGTGCGTTCATTGTGCGAGTAAATACGGTATTTAATAAGTATTTTCTTTCTCGCAAATTGGCTGTAGGATTTTTCTTTATGACAACCTTGCAACACAGACAAACACCCGACCCGTGCTTGTTATGGCACTGAATTCAATTGGCATTGAACTTGGGAACTGCACACCAAAATAGCACTGGCCACAGGATAAATTGACACATCATACAAAGTGATCGAGTGACATACATATCTATAAACACTAAAGATGCTCGAGCACACTGGTATTTAATTGCACCTGCATTAGCGGAAGAGCCCACGGTATCTTGGCCGAACAAGAGAAAGGCGCCGAATATTGGACCGAGAAATCTCCTTTTTTAAAGTCTTGAAGAACACTTTGGTGAAGCTTTTTGGCTTTACTCCTATCTTGAGCGTTGCCTATACTTCTCTGTCGGGTAATTTCTCATGGAAGATCAGCTTCAAGATCCAAGTGCAGCTGGTCCTTGTTGTTTGCCACATCGATTGAGATGGCCCATATTTGAGGCAGTTGTGTCATGAACCAGTTGCTTTTTTAATGCGTTAGCATGAGACGTAGCATTTAATGCGTAGCATTTTGACGAACACCCAGTCGTGTCTTTTGTTTGTCAGTGCTAGGGAGAGAGGAAGAAGGAGGGAGAGGGTGATGCGTGAAACGCTCCCATTGGTCCAAAGCGCTGACGTGAGCATGCGTCAACCTCTCTCTCTCCTCGGCGCTGACAAACTGACAGACAACTGCTGGATTTTCGTCAAAACTGGCGCCCTTTCGTTTTAGTCGAAGTCACACGCGCAGCTGACATGGAGCCAGAGAGGAGGAGGCGTGCCACACAACACCTCCTAGATAACAAAGCCGTAGTGATGAATGAGATGATGTCATCAGAGAAGGCCAACGCTGGACACAGATTGGAAACGAGAGCTGCATCAGCACTCAGCTTCGAGTCAAGTTTGAGCCAAATGTTGATGCAATCGTCGTGTCCAGTCTGTGCCCAGCGTTGGCCTTCTCTGATGACGCCATCTCATTCAGCACTACAGCTTTGTTATCTTGGAGGTGTTGCGCAGCGGTGTGGTGGAATGCGGGCGTGCTCAGTTGCCGCTCTGCTGTCGCCGGTTGTTCTTCGCTCTGGGTTTCTGTAGTTGCGGTCCGTGGGATGTGATGTGTGTGTGTAGATAAAAATATGGATGCGGTTCACTCTAAGAGTGATTTGGATGCAGTTTCTTCCACAAGTTGTACGGATGTGGTTCCTTCCACGAGTGATGTGGATGACCCTATCCAAGGGCGTCAACATACTCTGACAGGCAGAGTACAGAAAAGGGATGAAAAAAATTACAGGAACATCCATTGGTAGATTTTTAGGGAATGCATTAGCATGGCCCTTGGAAACGCCACACACATCCCCTTTTGGGAAGCGCTAACACTGACCCCGTAACGAGGCCAAAAAGAGGCAGCAAGAAATAGAGGAAGCAAAGAGAAAGCCAGAAGAAAAAGTCAAAAGAGAAAACTGTATGGGGTCAGCGTTAGCGTTTCCCAAAGGGGGACGTGTGTGGCATTTCCAAGGGTCATGCTCACACATTCCTTAAGAATCCACCAGTGGATCTTTCTGTCTTTTTTCTACTAGTCTACGCAAAAAGCCAAACTGGTTGAAACTGGTTGGAAGAGCTGGAAAAGTAGTCTTCTGGAAGTCTCAAGACAGGTTCAGACAATTGGCATTGCATTGCGTTGCATTGTATTCCTTGCATTCCGCTACAATGCATTTGACATATTGCGCGGCTCTCGGTTCCCTTGCAAGCTTTCCTGGCATCTCATCGTAACCTGTTGGTTGTGCTAAGAAAACACTGATGTTTACCCAGCGTTCAGAGAAGCAGCCAACATTTCGACAAGTGTCTTAGCCTCTTCGAGAGGCAAGTTTCTCATCGAAGCATCGGCTGTCACTCTGAGCTTTCGAGAAGACAGCTTTTCCAAGTTTTCTTCTTTAGGTTAGCCAATGAATTCACTATGTATGAAACAAATTGCAGCAAGAAGGCATTTCCACAAAAGTTGTCCTAGTTAAGCTTTTTTGTACCACAGTCGTTGACAGGATGAGAACAGCAGGGCATCTCTTTTGGATGCTCGGCCCCGGCATTTGCTTGTGGCCTTCCATTGTGACGCGCATGCACACTCAAAGCTCACAAGACGCTGAAGTATTGTCGAAGCTAGGAAGCTGGCACGGGGGGCAGGACAAGTGAAGGATCTCTTTGCAGTTCTCGTCTTTAAGAGACAGGATAACTCTGCTGGCTGGTATGCTTGAAACAGTGTGAACGTTACGCGGACGGAGGAAAGGAGTGGACGGTACAGGCGCCAACTAACAACCGAGGGTTTTTATTTTCCATAAAGTTACTACAAAGATTGAGGTGTGGTTTCAAGTGGTTGGTTTTGATGTTAAGCCATGCCTCCTGTTCTTTTATTTTTCAGTAAGCGCCTGAGCGTCAAGGAGGGTCTGAACCACCCCTGGCTCGCGGCGAACAAGCTCCCCAGCCTTCCCAGCCTGCCCAGCCCCAAACTGATGTGCCATGTCCAGTCCCCTCCATCGGAGTCCCCGGCCTTCTCCTGCTCCGCGAGCTCAGACTCCTCCGCGTCCGACGACAGCGACGACGCGCCTGTGTGCAAGCCACCCCCGATCCCATCCCCAATCCGCTTCTACGACGAGAACGAGGACGACGACGACGACGATCTCATCCAGCCGCCTCCGCTACCGCTGTCCCCTCCCCCCAAGTCGCCGGCCCCCTCGCCTCTCAAGGTCATCCTCAAGGACTGCACCAACGGCACGGCCAACGCCGTCGGCGGCAACCAGAAGAAGAATCAGACGAGCACGATCCAGATAAATGTGACCCCGCGCTTCAAGCGCCAGATGCTCGTAGACCGCCAGATGCTAGTGGATCGCCAGCGAAGCCAGACCACGATGACGACGGTGGAGCGTCGGAGTGCCTCGGTGCGCCAAGTCCAGGAGGTGGAGTCCGTGGTGGTTGGACTCGATGGACTTTCTATCAACGGGAAGCGCATCCTCTTCACGGACGAGATTTTGGTCGACGAGCGCGTCGGCATTGTCTACTAGAAGACGCAGTGCCTTAACCCCCGGTGCTGTCAACAATGGCACCGACATTCTTTTTTAATTTGGTACAGCAGCATGTGCATCCTTCCCTGTGACATCCCCTTCCCCATTTTTCGTTTTGCATGTGAGCAAAAAAAAGAACTGAAAGCCTCGGATATTTCGGGGTATCGCTTAAGTTATTGCAGTGCGTTTCTTAGGTTTCGTCGTCGATGCCCCCACGAGGGTGTCGCTTTGTTTGTTTGGAGGGATGCGTCTGAGATGTTGGAGCATCTTTGTGCCCCGACAATTTCGTCACCGAGATCGGCAACACTCTAAAAGAAGTTGTTGAAACCGTAACTACCTGTTGACGAATCTGTAGCGTGCTGGTGCCTTGACAAAAAAAAAAAAAGTGTGGGTGTGTGTAAAGCTGCCTCCCTCCAAGCCTAGCGTACAAAATGCAGTCGCTGCTACGAAGCTTTCCGATGGCATGTCTCAATACTGTTGTTCCGCAGACGAGTGTACCAAAGTCCGGATTTTGCTGCATATGTGTACATAGGTTCCTCTCCTGCCCCTTAATCTCTTGTTTTTCTTCCCCAGACCAAGCACAGTTTTGAGTATTATTTGTAGGCCTGCTGGTCTTTCTACGGTAATGAGGGTGTGTTTTGGGCTTTTGTCGGAGAGAAATGAAGCAAGCAACCTTGTTGTTGTTGTTCTGAGCACGAACCGCCATTTCTACTTTTTGATCCTGTCATGTTGGCGGAGCTTTCTTGGTGTGTGGGGTTAATTAGTGCGTTTTTGTTTACATTTTTTGCGGCTTCTAGTCTTCCTGAGTAGGAGTAGACATACTTGCGACGGTGGTGGTGATGGCTTATTCCAGGACCTTAGTCTCGAGGGAATCCTTCTATCTCGATTACGTTTGTTTCAGTCCTCATCTTGCAATTCCGCTTTGCTGTTCTTCTCTCCTCTCGTCCTGGGTCGAGCAAACGTCATCCTGGTATTTTTGGTATTTTCTCCATTGTTTGCAAAAACCAGCTCTATAGTTGGCATTTCTTGTGAAGTGCACGCCGATTATTGTGTAGTTGGCTGTCTTGAATTGAACTTTGTTTGGATTTCCGCAAGCCAAGCCCGGTAGAAAGGTAGAGACGAAAGGCATTTTTACCCGACTGTCTCGCGTGTTGGAACGATGGGTCTCCGCTTTTACGGTGGCATAGTTTTTAAAAGTTCTTTGAAATCGAGAAAACCTCTAGTTGTACTATCTTGTTCACCTTTGACAATACTGCATGGCTTCACTACATCAATAACCTATTAACAAATCAGATGCGGTGTCTAGAAGTGTTTAAACATGAAAACCAAGGAAAGGTGATTGGGAAAGTGAAAAGAAAGTAATAAGACTTTTTTTTTTTTTTAAATTTAGGTTTTGGCTGTTAGTTTGAAAGATTTGATTTCATTTGACTAGAGATGAGAACATTTTTATTCAAAGTTCTTTCCTTGTTGCTTTTAAACATTTGATCCAACTTCCTTGTAAGGTTTATCAGGGCCTTTGAAGCAGCTCGCTCCGCATTTCATGTATACGATTGTAAATATGTACATTATGTCAGTTTCTTTGCCGAGTGAGTATAGGACTTTACTTTGATTCAGCTTTGCTTAAAATTCAAGCACATGGGTAGCCTATTAATTTTTTTTTTTTTCGGAGCTGGTAAATGGGAAAGCTTGTGGTAGGAAAGGGAAAGCTCCCTTCGCCTTTTTTCTTTCTTTTTAATTTATTCATCGACAGAGGCCAACCCAAGTATGTGTTAATTGCTCTCTGCTCCCTTCTCGCCCTTCTCCACTATCCCTAAACAGTTTGTCTGTTCCTCTCGTTGCCAGAAGCGTCGGTGGTGCGCACGGTACTGCAAAATGACAGGAGCCAAAACGAAGCTGTTGTATCTTGAGACAGTCGAAACTGTGATTTATGTTTCTACACATACTGCCATCACGATGTGCCTCTGTTTGTAGCAATGACTCACAGCAAAACAATAAAACATGTGGCGAGTAGGAATGTTGTCCTGCTGTCGTGTTTTAGCTCACAAAGAATGCATACAAGGTCATTTTTAGTGTGGCTCAAGATTTCTGCCTGGTTCTTCTCTTTCTTCCTCCTCACCCAAATGTCTGGGAGCTATTCCAACACCACCCAGATGGCCGTAGCGCTGGAAATGGCACCTACTGAGCGCCAGCACTCGTGTATTTATTTATTCAATACTGCAACCTCATTGAGGTTTTAGCAGGGTGGACACTGACCTGCGCTGCAACCTTATTGAGGTTTTAGCAGCGTGGCCGGTCTGTGACCCGCACTGGCCGTGAATATGGATGTAGAAAATCTGGTGCTACGGCTTTGTCTTGCTAGTGTTGACTAATCTCCACAAAATGAAGGGAAGGAGGTGGGTCAGAGAGGGACTTGACAGGGATTTGCAGCTGCTGGGTTGTACATTTCGTCTCATATTTTTCTGTCACTTGCAGGCGAACGACAACCTGACAAGAATCGTAGATCGGAAAATTATAGCATTTTTCCCAGTGTAGTGCGTCATTGTGTGCGTACAGACGCACCCATGGAAGCATCGTTGATAAGACGCCCCACCCTTACAATTCAGATTGCTGCAGGGCTGTACATTTCTCAAGCCTTTCCTACCTCATTGATGATTTACTAAAAAGTACCGACTGTCTTTAGCAATCCATTACTTCAAGATAAGAAGTTCAGTGTCGCTCCTAGGTTACAAGATTAGTTGAAGCATCCTAGACTGTCCAAATAATATTGTCAGATACTTGACACTTGCAAATACCCAGTGCTGGGGGAAGTGCTTCAAGTACATTGTGGTTAAAGTACTACTTAAGTAGGTTTAGAAAACTTGTACTTCACTTTTACTTTAAGTATTTTATGTACTGGGAGTATATAGTACTTGCACTTTGAATATTTTTTCTGGTACTTCCCAAGGAAAGTACTACTAACAACTTCAGACTACTGTACATTCCCCAAATTTGGTTTTGTTAAATTTGTATACCAAAATGATGCCTTGTGCACTCTGAGGAAACACTGAGAGGGATATACTACTCTCACCATGAATTCGAGCATACAACGTATCGCTCCAGTCATTTCTTCGAGTGACATACAATGGTGGCTATAAGATCGGTATAAAAAAGTGCCTTATAAGTTTATTGTGTTAAACAGTTCGTCAGCGAGAGTAAAACTGCTCTTTAGTCACTTGACTTTATCCAATATTAGCCACCATTTCCGAAAATAACTGATGCACCCACAATTACCCCTAAAACAATGCACAAAAAAAACTGTATGAGAGAATGAATGGGCATCATGAAATATTGAGTTAAAAAGTACTTTTCATTTACTCTCAAACATTGTATTTATAGTTACTTTACTTCAGGTACATTGCGCCCGGTTGTCTTATTACTTTACTTGTAGTACATATAACCTCGCATTTACTTTGTACTTCACTTCAAGTACTTTTTAGCAAAAAGCTCTAACTCTGTGGGAATGTGATTGTAGCGGTTGGGATAGAACGCGAAAGGTTAAAAGCACTATACCTGGATCAAAAGATAATTTAGGAAAAACGTTTCTATGGGCCGACATCCACTTAAACCTAATATCGTCAAAACAAAAACTGACATTGCATACGCCCGTGGAATTTACAATAGTGAAAAACACTTATCAGCAAGCAAGTGGATATTGTTTTCTTTCTTGCTGACAAGCTTTTTTTCTCACTAAAATAGATGCCACAATGTCAGTTTATGTTTTTCCCAGGCGAAAATCAGTCCACTTCCAGCTGGATTATTGAACTGGAAATGAGGCAGTCCAGCTAGATTCCAGCTGGGTCCAGCTGGATTCCTCCTGGAATCCAGCTGGAAGTGGACTGCTTTTCGCCTGGGTTGACAATATTAGGCTTGGACGTCGGCGCGTAGAGAAATTTCTGTTCCTCTCAATTATCTTTTGATCCAGGTGACGTCATGCCCTCAAACTTTCGCGTTCTATGTCCCAACCGCTAGCGTTACATTCACACAGAGTTTAAGCTTTCTGGGACACATAGTTCATTTACCCGGGCCGTAAAACACGGTTCTATTTGGTTCTTCTCGGGAACTCCCTGTAGACTGCACCCAACGCTGCACATACCTACTTGGAAGCTGGACAGTCTTTGTGGCCAGTGGTTGGTCGGCACGCCGCTGAGTGTAGTCGGAGCGTTCAAAACGCCGTTCATCTATGTCTTGAAGAATCGATACTCAAATAAATATAGGGGATAGCGAGAATAGCCTTCCCATTTCTACCGACTTGGAAACATGGAAGTGTATTGGTAACTAAACATTTCAGCACAAGGAACCAACTTTTCAAAAACTACTTTAACAGCCTTGAAAAAAAAAAAAAAAACCAGAAGGACACAAGTGACTATCGTTTGCTTGAGAGCCATGCAGGCTTTATTCACTGGATTCAAATTGAGACATGTTAACTCCATGTAAGCGCTACTGCTCCCGCCGTTTGTTGTTATGCAAGTCCCGGTGAGACTCACTTTACGAAGAACGCTCATTGCACAGTGGAAAACGCCAGCGCGCAGCTAACGTCATGCTGCAACGGTGGTGCTGCTTACGGCACACTGCATGCGCAGTTGCTTCAGCTCTTGCAAAGCAGGTTTCTGGGCACGTGTAGTGGCCAGGAACCTGGTGTGGCGAAATGCACGTTTGTTTTCAAACAATATGCTGGTTTATATAAAGCCGGTGCAAACGGAAAAGTAACGCTCTCCCCGCACAGGGGCGGACCCAGAGCTCCGTTTTGGGGGGGGGGGGCGGAAACTTTTTAAGGATACTATTCTCCCATTCTTTCTTGTGCAAGGGGGGGTCCACCCATGTCGAATTGCCCTCCGAAGTGGGGAGGGAGGGGATCGACTTTGTTTGGGGGGGGGGGGGCGCGGCCGCCCCCCCCTTGGATCCGCCACTGTCCCCGCATCTCTCTTCCTGGCTGCACGATGCCATTTTTGAGCAAAGGTGCCGGCGGGAGGAACGTTTTGAACAATGAACCGCGTTACTTTAATATATACAGAGGCTTTAGGATGAGGTGGTGTGAAAAGAACTGGCAGGAAGAAAGCCCCAAACTGGAATCCGCTCCGGGCGTCGTAACGACCGGCAGCGCCCCCTTGCGGCCGACCACGTGCTTCCATATGGAGTATAAATTTATCCAGCTGGTAAAAGAAAATACAAGATGGCGGTTATAAAATGAGAAGGGCATACCGAAACCGGTGCCGACAAAGTTGAAGTCTTGAATAGGTACGCCTTTTATTGCTCGTTATATGTTACATGCTTACAAGGTTCATGAAAGTAGATATACATATCTGACGCAGAAGAAAGGTTTTGCATCTCAAACAAAAACAAACAACTTCCAGAGTATGGCTACATTGTTACCCGCTGTAAGTGAGAAATTTAACCAGCGCCGTACGACTGCTAGCCTGGGGTCTTTAACTCTTTCCTGACCTGACCGCACAAAAGCCATCGATCACCGATGATCGACGATTGCCAAGCTCCGCCAACAGGCATTACTTTTAGATCTCAAGAGCTCTGGGGACACTCTAAATTATGTTGTAATCACTATAATTTCCAAGGCTGTCCTGAGCCGGCGTGCGCGTTTTATCTTTCTAACAAGGCGCACAAAAATTTTTAAATATGAGGGAACTGCAATCAAGGCTATGACAAAACCCAGGCAGAACACAAAGGAAGTATTCTGCTGGGTATGTGAGGTGGCGCTTCACCAATGTAAGCATTTCTCTGTTGAATAGCACAAGTATTAAGGAGGCTAACTCTCCGATGAACCAAAAATAGATAACGTTAGTTAGAGTACAATAACTTTTTAGAAGTAATAGCCGTGGGTGTGAGGCACATTTTCTATGTTCAGAATTATTTTTTTATTTGTCGTTTAATTTCACATGGCTGTAGAAGTTGCGCCGGTTACACGCCTTCCGCACGTACGTTGCATTTTTTTAAAAAATAAAATTTTTAAATCTTTATTTGACATTATACCAACCTCTGCTTCTTTTAAAAGAACAACTAATTGGCCACTTTTTTGATGTGTCATTTTGCTCCATACGCAAGTTAGTTGGGAAAATAAAAGCGTTCGCGCGGATACTATAAAAATTGCTACTTTTCCCGGGGTCAGGAAAGAGTTAACGTGCATCACGCTGTAGTGATACACGACCGCACGCTGGTACGATGCTCACCCAGATCGAAACGGGCAGGTGTGGAGATTGACCCAAAGATCCATCAGGTTCCTCAGTTCCGTCTCGAATTCTATTGCGACAGATCGGTAATCGTGAGTTTTAACGATGCAGAAGACGAAGATCTAGAACAACAAGTATCCATGGTTCCGATAGCGGATCAGTTCTGGTATCTATAGTTGGTGACAGGTTAGAAGTTCAGGTTAAAATCCTCCTACCTCTTTAGCAGGGCGAACGCTGGAGTGGAGAGATCTCCTCCTCTCCAGCGTTTGCTGTGCTAAAGGAAAAAGAGGTGACAGGAGTTTCCCTGAACTCTTAACCTATCACCCATTATAGTGGAATTGATTAACGATAATATATTTTGGGGCACAAGAAATTCGTAACTGGTAAACGCGTCAGGAATGCAGCTGTAATGAAAAAGAGGACACGGATAAAACTGAAAGCCCATGGACAAAGCGGGATACACATATAACGTAGTGCAGGGTGGCTGAAAATGTGAGCAGCTAACCAGGTTGCACAGTGCGTCATGGATAGCCATCTTTAAAGGGAAGCTTGCAAGAAGATATATTTTGAAGATAACAAAAGGAAAGCAATAGAAACGAACAATTTTCAGCCATATATATGAGTAGCATGAACACCGAAGCGAAAAATCGGCCGAGAAGAGTCGCATCAAAATATTTTCATAACAATGAAAAAAGGGAGGGGGTGATAAGAAAATTCCAGTGAACAGTTAAAACAGCCGGGAAGGACACATGATAAGGAGGTGTAAAGATGAAGTCAGCTTTGAAGAAGTTCAGGTTGCACAAGATCGAAATTGCTGCCGTACCGCTCTTAGTTCAAAGTGGAAAACACCGAGGCTGCGGCCCATCCAGTTATTCCAACTATCCAAAACTTGTCCGCGCCAAGGCCTTTGTATTTTCGTGGGGTGAGATGTTTTTCGCGAGTAAGGTATCTGCAAATGCATTTTCATTATCTCCGTTGCACCCGGTTGGGTCAACACCCGGTTGCGTAATCGCAGTGTTGGAAGCAACGGGTTACCCGTAATGACGTTATGGTAACGCGTTCCTTTTTTTGGTAACGCGCTAAGGTACTCGTGAGATTTCTAAACGACTAACAAGTAGGGCTGGGCGTCGATTAAAAATTTTAACCCGATTAATCGCCACCCTTTAATCGATTAATTAATCAATTAATCGGTCTCGTTCATTTCCATGCATAATAATACTGCTTAAAAATAAAAATTGCAATTTTTTTTTTTTTGCTGAATATGTGGTAAACGACACAATAATTTTAATTATGAATCAACTTCGATGTACGGTTGAGAACAGTTCAAAAACACTCACACTCACAGATTACTACTTCAGCTCAATGAGACAAAAATGTTCGTTGATATTCTCCGGGATGGGCGGCTTCCTTTGATTGCTCACAGTAGTCTCTGCAGCGCTAAACGGACACACGTACGTCGTTGAAATCGCTGGGACATGTGAAAACCTTCTGCACTTGTATGAAGTTGCAAATCTCCCCCTTACAGTTTACCTAATATTTCACCTAAAGTTTTCACTTCATATATGTGTGCTCGTCCATGTCTGCTTGGTGAAAGGATTTAATTTGTATATAATTTTGGTTCGTCAAATTTTTACCGATTGACCGGTTAAACAAATTAATCGCGATTAAAGCATTAATCGATTAATCGGTAGGTTAATCGATCAATTGCCCAACCCTACTAACAAGTAAAGTATTTTGGTTGCTAATTCAAGGTTTCGTCTATCAAATTACGTAACTCGTCACTTCTATTTTTTTATCCTAAAACAAATTAATTTGCGTTCTGTAAAGTGGCACCGCAAAGCAGAAATAATATTTCCTTCTCCACAGCATCATTTCGAAATATTTCACTGAGAAAGCAAAGTCAATCCAGTCAGAATTATCAAAAATATCTTAAACCTGATGAAAGGATGAGTACAGATCACACTATAAAAAAACTCTATAAAAGTTGAATTGTTGTCAATGTCTGTATCTGCGGTTTATTTCTGCGAACAAATGTTGAAATCTAAAGAAATGTAAAAGTAGCACGTTATTCTAAACGGAGACGACGGGAGACAAAGGGACACAGGTACAAATACACACGTGCGTGAGGGGCGGCATATACGACATGATGTGTGAATAAAATCTATCCGGCTGCGCTTGAGGCGTGTGTGTTTGTCTTTTAATTGTCCCTTTGTCGTCCGCTGTCTTCGGTCAGAATCATCTGTAGTGTTGACCAGCTCGCCTGTTTATTAACCATGTCTTCGGAAAAGTAAAGTTCGTTAATTTTTACAAGTAACGGTAGTGGTATTGCGTTACCTTTGGAGGACAGTAACGAATCTCAATAACTCTTTAATCTTTTACGAACTAACGAGTAACGGTATTTCACTACGTATTTTCTGTAAAGGGCACAACACTGCATAGAGGTAGTTCTGTTTTAATAGCCCGAATTCGAGTTCAGCAACTAAAAGTCTTGTCTTCGGTGGCACCACTCACGTCTGTGTAAGTTGTGCACGGCTCGCACACAGATGGAAACATTTCATTGGTAAAGCTTCGGGGACGAAAAGTAAAGTTGGACTACTCCAGATGGACAATGTTAGGTGAGGAACAGTACGACCCCAAAGAGTTGTCTACAATAGTGTTTCATCATATTCATCGTCCGTGCCAAACATTCGCGTTCTTCGATCATTTTCTACATAAAAATTCTTTGAATAAAAGGTCTCCGTTCCCATAACTCTATTTAATATACATTAAAGGCTCGAGTTCGAGTCGCATGGCAGTAAAAACCGCAAGCAAGATGAGCAGTGCGTGAATGGGACACGACACTGTCTTTCCCGTGCATGTCTCCAGCTTCATGGTTATTCGATCAGGGATAAAAGCGTGTGCTGTCTCTCTGAGAACGTTTTGGCTTCACCTAATAGTTAATCCTGCCCTTGTGGTGCCTCGGTCTACCCTTGCCCCACCTGCACGTCTTCCAATCGCCGCTCTGGCGCGCATCAACATTCCAGGGCCAGTCGCAGACTCTGAACCTCCGGTTGTATATGAGGCCCCTGGGGCAATCGAAGCGGTACGCCGACCCGCGGTGGCACCGATAGAACTCTCGGCAGTCACGGGGACTCGGGAAGTAGCCTTCGTCGGCCGTGCAGACGACGCGTCCCCTGCTGTTGATCTCTACCCCCGGTGGTTTGGGCTGCCAGGTCGTGCAGGGTACGTTGCGCGGCCAGTCGCAGACCCCCTCGACTTCGTTGAAGCGCAGCATCTCCGGGCAGTTCATCTCGGTCTTGCGTCCATCGAGGCAGGTGAAGAAGCGGCCGCAGTGGATGGGGTCCCGGTAGGAGCCGTCCTTGGAGCAGGTCCTCTGGACAGGGCGTCGGGTGGGCCCTGGAGTGCTCCGTATGGTGGGTTTCCGGACGGTGACCGGGGTGGTCGGGTAGACCGGGAGGTCGGGATCGATCAGGATGAAGTCGCCGGGAGGCCGCGATACCGGCGGCTCCGTCTCTACAAGAGCACGGTGAGGAAAGGACAATGCTTTAGATTGGTCGGCCGGTTGTAGGCCAAAATGGTCCTGGACAAAATGGTCCCGGATAAAATGACCCCGGACAAAATGTTCCCAACCTCAAAGTATACAAGCAATGAATGAACCCTCGAAACACTAGAAAACAATGCCGCAAAATTTAGTCGGGACCATTTTGTACAAGACTGTTTTGTCCGGGACCATTATGACTGGCTATTTTGTCGGGACCATTTTGTTCGGGACCATTTTTTCCGTGACCATTTTGTCAGGATCCCGACTACAGCCACTTTTGTTTTCAGGGAGGCAAATCGAATCCAATGAAGTAAGGACGTCGAATGAGTTTAGTGCTTTGCTACCATAACAAAACTATCTTCAAAAATTAAATCAGGCCTCGCCCAGGTCTTATCCAATCAGTTTTACCAAATCTTTACATGATTTGAATCGGAGGCCATTGCGTTTATGTAAACGCGATCCAGTGGCCCATGTGTCATGCGTTCTGCATGCACATTTTCTCAATCGCCAAACTGGGAGAGCGCGCTCGACACTCCATAATTTTTCGCGCGTGTCGTAAACAATGAAGTCCTCTGTGCATTTTAAATGTTACAATCCACATTTCAGTGTGCAATCACTGCGCTGTGTATTTGTATCAATGGACATAATTCATTGGTCGACATTTTATTTATTATATATGTTTACAGATACTGTTATTCCTTCAGAAGGAATATAACAGAAATGACATGACTACAGAAACGCCCTAATCACAATAAAAACAAGGCGAACAAATTGATATCACCTACCAACATTCTATGCCTTGCGATAAACAGTGATCGCGTTGTATAAATTCAAGAGTTAAAAGAAAAAACAGAAAAACATTACCTAGCATTTCCCAAATAAAACAAGAAATTTACAAATTCATAAGAGCTGGTCCAGGGACAAAGAAACAGTTTCACACTCAACAACACATCTAGGTAACTTATTCAGTCGGTATTGCACGCGGAAAAAAGGAGTTATTTGAATCAGTCTACCCGTGGGTGGCATTCGATGATTGCTCTTTTGGTGTGTGAATCGAGTGTTTGATCTATTTGAGAAAGTTATGTATTTGTCCTGAGGTCCCGAGTTTTAAAGCGGGCTATCCGTCCTGCGGATGATTTTTTATTTCTTTTTTTTTCAAATTTATCGAACATGAAGCTGAGGGATTTTCTTTGTGTCATGTAATTTGTCTTTTTTTTTGTGGGGGGGGGGGGATTCCGGTTGTTTATTTTGGAATATCGTATATCCGTGACTTGGGAAGCGGAGAGGGGATGGGGAGGGGGGGGGGGGGGGGGGCTGATATAAGTCTCACTTAGGTGCTGGCTGACAGTCGAAACCCAGGGACGTACGCAGGTGTGTAACCCCACACGACGGCGATTAATCGGAAGTTCGTAGCGATCGTTTCTGCGCTCCGAAAACGACACCCGATAGAGATACATGGATGCCCAAAAGACGTTAGCGAGGCATCGAGTATTGTAAATGGAGTTATCCAAACGAGTTATTAAAACTTCCTTATAACGGTCCTTCGTGACCACAATTGTTGAAGATAGATTTTGAAATTTTTGCTCATTCGGGATGGGAGCCTCGGAAGGTCGCCTTGTGGTGGTGTCTCAAAACCTCAGATGGAGATATTTAATTAAAATCAACATCTGTTGCAAGGCATGACGAGATTGCTATTATGCCAAACTTCTTACTTCACATCATCTGAACTTGGACTATACCGCAAAGGCTGCAAGTATAGGCCCTTTGCGTTTGAACTTTCTTGACTGCACGGACGCTCATGCAGCGGAAGTACCAGTCACGCGTCGCTCGCGCTTGTAGTCGCGTCTACCATAGCCTCCTCTATACTGACAAAGCCTGGCAAATCGTTACGAGAAGCGGCCGCCGAAATTAAAAGGTAGAGCGGCAGACAACGGATGAGAGGAGAGCCACGTGACGGGCGCCCCGCTGCGGCGAGACCTCAAAACACACTTTTTCCGAGCGATGGAATGTCTGCTCGTGCTTCTCGCGTTCCTCGCGCTACCGCTTCTTTTCTCGTCTGGTTTGAAAGCCATGTTTCGGGTCCTCGCCGCTGCCAAACCTGTGCGCTGACGCCCAGGTTCCCTGCGAAATGTTCTGTGCTACCAGATCCTCGCGTTCAAAATCTGCGACCGGGCACTCAATGGTTCTGTAGTCGTACTGTCAGGCTTTGTGAGTGTAGAGGAGGATATGCGTCTACTATAGAACAGTGAGGATGGCTGATGAAGTGCTCCTGTTTCCTTCTCGCGAGGTGAAAGTCCTCTGGGGTTCTTTCTTCTCAGACTCCTCCGACTCGAAGGTGCCACATGAGAAAGTGGATACGACCGTAATGGAGACATCATTCAACTTCAAGTAGTATGGCGACGATTAGGAACTTTTGAGGAACCAGACACAAACCGGCCACGGTGAGGGCTACAGCGCCATGCAGACCGACGCTGAGGAAGACCAGCAGCGTCATGGACTTCCCGGACGGCCGATGCATGGACGGAGTCGGTCAGCGTACGTTCTGCGAAAAGCAAGCGATGCCGATAAAACAAAACCATGAATTAAAAAAAATGAAATCATTATGACGTTTGTATACGTCGTCCCGCAACATAGTATACACGTGTGAGGTGAAGGAAACACACTGCGAGATTTTGTATTGCTCTAAACCGCTTAAAACCCTTAGATGTTCGTATTGTTTAAACTGTGAGGGGATCTGAACCTTTCGTACCGGAGGTTTGAAGCGAAACATGCTGAATATCCAACTCCAGATAGTTATTTAGTATTCTGTCACAATGCAGTCCAAGCGAAAGTTTACATATGTCTCAAGACTTTTGAATGCAGTGTGGCACCAGCGCGTGATGTTGAAAAGCGCCTTAAAGGGTTATGACACGCCAAAAATAACATATGAGATAACAATACTTCTAGGACCCATTGTGTGTTTCTATAATCCTGCTAAATTTGTTTTGAAAACGGTGCGATAGTTTCGTAGATAAATCGATTTATAATGCGGGTCCCTCGGAGGGGCGGATCCGGGCGGAGCGGGAGGCTGGCTACGTAGCCAGCCTCCCGCGCGGTGTCTTCTTGCACGCACTCATAGGCTTGGCTCTCTTGGCGTCTTGATCCTCAGGTTCCTCGTTTACCTTCCGTGTTTTTAGCATGCAGCCCGGGACGATTACGTCTACGCAGACTTGTACACGTTACTGAAAAAAGTAACCGATTACAATTACAATTACTTCACTATAAAAAGTAACCGATTACAATTACAATTACAGCCTCAAAAAAGTAATCGAAAAATTACTCTAAAGTAATCGATTACTTCCCACGTTACTTTTCATTCAACCTTTTTTATTGCGGTAGCATAATCCTTGGGGTCTCGCGCTCAGTTGTTCCGAAAAAAGAAAAAAAGAAAGCCTTGACCGTTCTTGCTTAGAGCTGAGTGAGTGACGCCAACACACCCAATCCCTCTCGTGAAAAAAATGAAATAAAATAAAAAAGAGCGCTGTTTAAATACATATACTCACAAGAGGCTGGATAAGGTCATTTTTCATACCCAGATGTAGTCTCCGGTGTACCAAAAAAAAAATGTACCCAGGAAACGAAGCATAGTGAAGTGGCCTACTAATCCTCGAGGTCCCGTGCTTAGTGGTTTCGAAAAAGAAAAACAAAATTGACCATTGCCCAGAGCTGAGTGACTCCAGCACATCTAACTCTTCACCCCTCCCCCTCCCCCCCCCAAAAAAAAAAATGAGAAAAATTGTAATGGGTAATTTTTGTAATCGATTACAGCAAAAAAAGTAATTGAATTACAAGGATCATTACTCCTTAAAGGAAGTAATTGAAGCGTTACAAAATTACAGTAAAATGTAATCGATTACAAGTAATCCATTACTTGTAACGCGTTACGTACAAGTCCGCGTCTACGGCATCAGCGGAATCGCGACATTTTTTAATTAAGACGTTGTTTTCTCTATCCTCCGGGATACGATAAACAATGTAAAAATGACGAGATGCAAAGTATTTTAATCTTAAAATCGTTGCACCCTCTTTAAAGGCTCGTTCACACACTTGCGACCGAGTACGACCGAGAGAGGCAAGACCTCTTCAAACCTCTTAAAATTTCTTAGGACGAGAGAACACACTTTATGTTCCCCTCATTGCGCCTCGAAAGGCGCCAATGAGGGGAACATAAAAGCTTTCAAGTTTTGCAGTGCACATGACCTACCAAAGCGAATAGTTTTACGACGCGTTGTCATGACGCTCACCTACCTACCGAGGATGCCATGTAAAAAAGAAATAAAAGAAATAACAGAACAGTAAAGCTAGAAAGACATATTTATTTGGTTGATTTCTTTAGTTCTCTCGGTCGCTTATTACGCACATCGATAGACGCTGTCAGACGCTTGTATTGGACCGTGGCTCGTGCACGATGGAACGCTAGAACGCCGCTTTCATGGTCGCGTCCTCTGAGCGTTGCAGAAGTTTTCAGACGGGGGATGAATAGCAGACGGACGGAAGCGAAAACGAACGCCGACGCGCAGCTTTCGTGTCCGCGTCTCACGGCATCGCAGACGACGATAGACGGCGGTGAAATAGCAGACGATGCCGGAGGCTGCCGCTCGTCTGCTCGCACGACTAGCTAGGCGGCTGTTAGACTTCCAGACTAGACGCAACCCGGATGACGCGAAAGGGAGACACTACGCTTGTTAGCCTGCGAGAGTTGGAGATCAACAACTGGCTCCAGCTCGCACTCGCTTAGCAGCCAGCTGCACACAGCCAGGGTATGACGGATACTCCGAGCAATGTCCTGGCAGGCGCGTATCAACACACACGTTCCCCAGATACAACTCTCGACAGGCTTTTCAGACCTCGCCCTTGCCACCGAACTCCACACCAAATTCTTCCCCCCGCAACCTCCCCCACCGGCACCAGACCCACCAAAAAGTGAGCCCATTGCCTTCCCATTGATGCAGACTTCAGCATAGCCGAGCTCCGCACATCCCTCTCTCAATCCCAACAGCGCACGACATCTGGCCCCGATGGCGTCACTTACACTCCAGCTCCGCAATCTCCCTCACACAGCCCTCTGAAACTCTCCTCGCCTGCATAAATGAAGTATCGCATATGGGGATCCTTCTCGAGGAGTGGAAAACTTCCCACATTGTTGCTATCCCGAGACACCCCCGACTCATGTACCTCACATCTTGCGTTGGTAAACCTATGGACAAAATAGTCCTCGCTCGCCTCACATGGCTTCTCGACCAACCTGATTCTCTTCACTGTACAATGACTGGATTTCAGGCCCAGGTATGCACACAGGACACGATCCTCCGCATTCAGCAGGAGGTTTCTCAATACTCCAGCATCCATCAGCTGTGCTGCATCCTTGGTCTCGACTTCCAAAAGAGCTTTTGATACCGTCCACCACTCAGCCGTCCTCAAACAACTCCAACGTCTGACTCCCAGCTCCCACATCTGCAACTATATCCACAACTTTTTCTCACTACCCGCCACCACGCTATACAGCTACCCACCTACTGCCAACCCTACTGGGCCTTATCTCGCGGAGTCCCTCAGGGCTCTGTTCTCTCACCCATCCTCTCCAACCTGGCCGTCTGGCCTCTTTCCCTTCACCTCTGAGAGAGTGCCTTCTCTCTCTTTGTGGACACTAGGCAGACGACGTAACCCTCTGGACTTCCACAAGCAACCCCGGCACTATTTCCTCCACTCTTCAACAAGGCCTAGATATCATCGTCCACTTTTCCTACACAAGTAGGGCGCACCCCTTCCCCACTAATTCTGAATTTGTTGTAGTCACTAACCGCTCCCCACCGGGCCCGCGCTCAAGCTGAGCGGGTCCTCATTCAACTCACCCTACACGACAACCCCCTTCCTCATCAACGAAGCATCAAAGTCCTCGGCTTCTATCCACGGAGGATGGTAAAGCCACCGACTGGCTTCACCGCCTAGGCGTGCGCAGGATTTTTCGTGGGGGGGGGGGGGGCGAAGGTTTCCCCAGAGCGCCCCCCCCCCCCCGGTCCGGTGTTTTATGCCGTGAGAAAAGAAGCCATACCGCCGGCGCAGTCGCGCCCCGAGTCGGGCCAGCTTTGCGCCCCCCCCCACCTAGATGATTAGGAGGGGACGGCCGCCCCCCCCGCCCCCCCCCCCCCCCCCACCCCGGTGCGCACGCCTATGGGCTTCACACCTGCAAGCGTCAGCTCATACAACTCACCCGAATTATCGGCCGCATGACCTGCCGACGCCAGAGGCTCAAGGAGCATGGCATACTTCGTCTCACCGAGGCTCTTCTCTACTCCCGGATTATGTATGCCCTACCGTACGCCTCACCCAGTCCCAAAAAGAACAACTCAACAGAGCTCTCCGCCCCGCCGCCCGCCTGGCTCTTGGAGTACCTTGCTACACCCCCCTTTAGACTTCAAGAAACCGGTCTTCACACCCCTCTGACCACACGAATGGACATGCACCTCTTAGCGCCACAATCACGCCTCCGTCTCACACATCATGGTCGACAGATAGTCTCTTCTCTCTACGCCGAACTGACCCACCTTGCCTCCCCCTCCCGCCCAAAGCACCTCCATGGACTTCTTTGCCTCGGATCCACATCCCCTGCTCTACTCCGCAACATGCACCCAGATGAACCATGCTGGCCGCCGGAAGGCTCGCATCTGCACACTACGTGATCGCTACCCCGACCCCACACATATCACATATGCAGATGCTTCCTACCTTGATGGGACCCGGGAAGGCACGGTGGCTGTCATTCCGCCCCAACAACCCTCTCTCGTCGCTCGTTTCTCTCATGTCCCCACCACTGTCTCCCTCGAAACACAAGCCTTAGCCTCTGCCATTCTCTGCCACTCCTCTCCCGGCCATCACATCATTCTTACCGACAGTCAGGATGCGCTTCGCGCTTTCATTGACCACGCGCTTCCTTTTCACATCCTCCACACACTCCGGTCCACCTAGCACTACATCTACACCCCCCCCCCCCCCCCCCCCACCACATATACACTCGATTGGGTTCCAGGCCACGCCGGAGTGCCGGGCAACGAGTTGGCTGGACCAACTCTCCCGTGCTGCAATCCCCCCGGGAGCACTCGCGCACTCCGTGGCATAACCACTACCACCCCCGACCATAGCCCATCAGGAACGAGCTTGTCGCCTCAGAACCCTTCAAGAGCTCCTGGATGACTTCTGCCTACTCCCATCCCCCTCCAAACTTCTACCCCGCCAAGACGCTCTGTCTTGTGTGGCAAGCCCAGACACACGGCCTCCCCACCCTTCAAATCATTCACTATCTATAGACCGATCTCCCTCCCGCCCCCGATGCGCTCACTGCTCGGGATATGCTGACTCCCCAGACGTGCTCTGGGGTGCCCACGCACCCTCCTATCCCGCCAGCAACACCTCGGCCCCTAGCACCCGGTTCCCAACATCATGCTCTCCAGGAGTGGCTCTGCTCCCCTGAAGGGGCGGACTTGGTGGCATGATGGAGGGCTCGTGGCCCACATCAACTATATCCTACCAGACGCCTAAGACAGTATTTTTTTTTCGTGTGTGTGTTTTGTACGGCTCTGAACTTAGGGCCTTTTTATTTTCAATAAAGTTTTCTCCTCTCCCCTTCCTAAAAAAAAAACATAAAAAAATAAGTGATTAAAAAAAAACGAGTTAGGAGTGAGTTTTAGAGTATCTTTATCCCGTGAATCTGAATATTACGTTCGTTTTCCCTAAAGACGTAACTAAACGCGAGAAAACACGAAAAGCCTCCGACCAGCCATTACGACGTAAAAGGATATTTGGGCCGCCAAGCGCGTGTTGCTCGTGTGGGCAGCGTCTGCCATTGCAAGCTTGCCAAGTACGCCCGCGCTGACACAAGTCGTGACGTCTTTTTCTGACTTCTGTGAAAATAGCAGGAGTGCGCCTGCATAGCTTTAATACACGAACTCATCTCTGTTACGTCACGGCGCGGTGGTGGCGCGTCGGACGCACTTCCGGTCCGGGGCTGTGGGCGGAAGGGCCCATACGAGACGTGTATTCCTGCGTTGTTTTGAAAGGAACCAGACAAAAGTCTGCCTTCTCGTCAAAATGCCGCGACAGGTGCTGTACTAAAAGAGTCGAGAAAGGTTCGAAGGTCAGTTTTCATGTGCTCGGTTCGTCCGAGAACGTGGATATGTGCCGTGAAAAGGGAAAACGAGACGCCGTCG
Organism: Ixodes ricinus; assembly: GCA_037355805.1. Classification (NCBI taxonomy): domain Eukaryota; kingdom Metazoa; phylum Arthropoda; class Arachnida; order Ixodida; family Ixodidae; genus Ixodes; species Ixodes ricinus. The sequence continues at coordinate 30,905 of JAZHYW010043274.1, forward strand.
CACCACGATTGCTTGGGCGGGAAGCACTTTGGGTTGAATTCACGGATACTTGTGGTCATCAGATTTATTTGTTTTGTTCCAACATGAACGCCGGAAAACCGTCAAGTTGTACGGACCACCTGCGGACTACGTTAACGTTCAGTGCGTCTTCAAGTTCAAACGGCCGCCTGATCGTTCGAATTGTCGTCTGCTCTTTCAAACGTTTCAGCCTGTCGTCTGCTCTTTTAGAGGACACCGGCCCGTAGACCAAACATGGGCCCGGTACTTGCGATAAGAAGTAAGTGCAGGCCTCATAAGGCTCAAGTTTCAAGGTTGGTAAGCAGGCGCGACGTAAACAGTAGATACAATGAGATCTTGATCATTGATACCAGTGGACATCACCGACTTGTTATGCCTGATTCACTTCGTCCGATTCTGCTTGCGATTTTCAGTATCGACGTCGACCATCTCAGCTACGGTTCACGCTTTTGCAGCCCGAGCGACGTCGCTACTGAAAATTGCGAGCGAAATCTCATCATGTGAATCAGGCTTCTGCGTACATTCGGCGGCGTCCACGCAGAATGAATCGCCGCATGTCAGATTATTCACGCGAAGTTTTGCGGTGTAACGAGCCTCGTTAATTTCGCTGACGCCGCTCAAGTAGTCAGACATTGCCAGGAAGACGTAGAATCAACAATTCCAACGCGAAAAAGAGCGCGGGGACTCACACCGATGCTGACAACATCGCATTTCAATGGTTTGTTTATGGGCGACGGCGAGTTTCTTGCCCACACCTCCATCGCGCATGCGCGGCGCCGGTGGCGTCCGCTAGGGGCGCTCTGGGCGCTCCGGTTTGTTTGTAAACATGAGTTGGTGTATAGGCGCTCAAGATGCGCGAGAGCGGAGATCCCGAAAAATCCTTTTATGACGGTAACGCTCCTGGAAGGAGGTGCTTCAGCGGTACTTTGAAATTTATTTTCTACAGCCTCCGTGCACCAAATTAAAAAGTAATTTCGATATTCGTGACCCTAGAGGCCAAACGGAGACTATTTAAGTGTTTTTACTCAGATACAAAACCGCCTCAGCTACCCTTCAACAGGCGCTACGTTTGCGAGAGCGCAAAAGAAGTGTTAACAGCAGGTCTACTTCGCAGTCGTAGCTATCTGACAGCATTGCAAGCCGCCTTCAAAATAAAGTATAAAAAAAAGAGAAAGCAATCGGAAAACGGCGTGCAAGGAGATTGTCATCTATTTATAAGACTAGTTGGCGGTTTCGATATCTGAAATTGGAACTGTCGCTCGGTGTACAACGCGACAAATATAGCCCTATTATTATACAATCGTATAGCAGGCACGTAGCCAGGATTTATATTTCGGGGGGGGGGGTCCGCCCATGACAAAATGCTGTATGGGGGGGGGGGGAGAGGAGGAAGAGGAGGCCCCAGCAAAATGGAAGATTTCGGGGGGGGGGGGGGGCGCCCGGGCCCCATGGGCCTCCCCGATACGTGCCTGTCGTCCAGCAATCTCCACCTTATCTCCGATACCAATCGCCACCCTTCCCCACTCTCTCCCCGATTTCAGTAGACAACGGATGAGAAAATCCTCTTAATAAAGACATGTTAATAATAAATAACTATAGAATCGTATACGGCGCGTTTAAGATATATCGTAACCAGTAGTGGCGTACCTAGGGGGAGTTATAGACATCCCAGCCACCTTAACACCCCCCCCCCCCCCCCCGAAAAACATTTCTGGCAACGCCATCGGTAGTCGGGACAGAGGGCTCCGAGACGCAGGTCGGTGGATCTCAGCTGAAATTCGTACAGTGAAGATACTTGGCCTTTTCCCGTTACAAAGCAAACACCAAAAAGCAAACACAACGGGTTCTGAGGTCACGCCCCTACTTTGATAAAGGGATGCTTTATCCTAACGGTGGTACATCACACACCTTCTGGATAACAAGGTCGTGCTGGAATTTTCCACGCCACCTATCGTGGGCCAGCACGGGACTCAGATTGGACACGACTACGGTGTCATCCTTCGGCTAGGACTCGTGCTCTTGCTGATTGGAGCCGAGTCTCAGCCGAACGATGACGTAGAACTCGTATCCAATGTGTCCCATGCATGTACTCCGGTAAGTGACGTGCGAAATGCAGCCCTACGGCCTTATTTTCCCAGGAAGGGTTGTTACACCGCGATCAAAAGCTAACGGAGAGAGCAGCGCCTTCTGTCATCCCAACTCTATTACATGAAGCCGCAACCTACTTACAGTCACTCACGTCCGCCTTGAGCTGCGTCACGCATGTTTGGTCGAACCGTTTTTCCGTCCTCGTCTGTCGTTACTGTTGGATCACCCGTCACGCACACGCTCGAAAGGCAATGTCCCTGGAGGCCCGAAGCGGTCGACGCAACCGCTTACGGTCGGTGAGTTTATTTCGAGCACGCGTCCGATGGCTTCTGCGAAACGAGCGAGGGCCCCGGACAGTAAAAAGCGATATCTTTTATAGTTTCAAACCTGTTTCGAGCAAAGCACTGCATGCAATGCAGTCGGGGGTTCCGCTTGTCTCGCTTATCGACTGCTCTTCCTGAAACTCAGAGTCATCACCGTTACCCTTACGTCATTTCGAATTCGAACGAACTTCCCAGCGGGTCTCCTTCTTGGGAGGACGGGGCGCACGTCTCCGTTGCCGAGAATACACGCATGATCGAGTGCTCTTGGATACACGCATGTCTCTTTCCAATAAGTGTCACTCATTGCCTTCTTTTGGGGTTGCTAAGAATGTCCAAAGCAGGGCAGAAACCAAACGGAACTTCGTTGATCAAACGGTGTATATGAGAGTAGTTTTGAAAACTAACGCCTCTAACAGACCTCGCGGTGCAAGCGAAAAGTGAGGATCTTGAACTTGGGCATCACACGAAGTGCGCGCCGTTCATTGAAACTTGGAATGCTGTCCCGGGCGCACCGATTGTTGAAGGAAGTAGGGAATCGGGGAATCATCCCTGTTGGCTACTTTGCGTTGGGGAAAAGGAATGGAGAGATAAGGATTTCATGAGGAAGTCCAAATACGGCACGAAAGTCATTTGGTGCTTGGATGACATCGTACCGGCGTGCATTCGTGTATCTCTACTGCCTGGTGCACATTATCATTATCTTGCTTTGCTCGGACGATTCGTAAGTGCGCCATTTCCCGGGCGGTCCGAACATCCCCGGAACTTGTTAGATATACCTCCCATGATGGCTGCAGCCTCTAGTCTGTGCACTGAACTGTTTACCTTGGTATTACAGGGAAGCGGCAATAGCAAACCCTTGTCTGACATGGGCTAATCCAACTCGTCTTTTGCCAACCTGAATCAATGCGCGTATTTTATTTTTTTTGTAAACACCAAAAATGTATCTTTAGTGAAACAATGTGACGTGTTGAGCTAGTTGGTTCGAAATGAACACTGAGAAACAGCGGCAAAGAAACTTGGACAAGAGTAAAGGAACAAACAGGACAGGACGGCGCTCACTTTTAGCGACTAAACTTGAATTGTTTGACTGGAAGTTCGCTGGTACCCTTTTGATGTTAGCCTTAAGTGCCTTCTTTTTTGTGTTCTCCAGGAAGCGGAATACACAAACTTTCTTGCGTCTGATGCTTCCGCTAAAGGATGGGCAGTTTGGTCAGCCATGATACCTTGTTTGTAGATTTTGTTTTCTATATTCTTTGCTCGAGCTTCCGCACTCGTCATCAGTAGTAAGGAAACTCAATATGTGCTTTCGTTAGTTTCCTGGGCACCGTTTCCTATACATTCCCTACGTGCAGCATTAAACGGCCAAGACATCGTTGTTTACTAAAAAGTAATAACAATAAAGTTGTTTTGTTTTTTCTTTTTTTTATGAAGTACAACACTATTCAGTTTCGCTTTGCAGATATCTGCACATTCAATGCCGCAGTTCGTCATCACACAGCTTAGTATACGATTAGATCTGAAAAATGCGATGTGAACAAGGAAAATGAGTAATTGAAGCGTCATAATCACTGTCCCTGCGTGCTTTGCAATTTTTGTTGTTGTTGTTGTCTATTCGTATTCTGAGCTTCATTATACACTGTAATGCCTCTAATGTTCGCCGTGGTAGCCTTTTCCGTGTTCTACAGGAAAACGAACTTTCAGACTTTAGGTGTGCTTCCCGCTGTTTGAACTTCCATGAAACGAATGTTACATCGATAAGAGAGAACAGTGCACGTGCATTCTGCATTAAAAAAAAAAAGAAATCGCGTGTATTCTGTTTAATTTGCATCGCCCCAAAAGTGCAGAATAGTGACTGATTACATCCCCAATTGCTGTGTCCAATAAATTACGTCCATGGGCGCGCACGCACAAACCATATGCCATCCCAGGACACCGAGGGTCACAGTACGCAAAACAAATGTGTAGCAGAAAGCTCGTTGTCAATGTCAACACGCGCCCAGCAGTAAGCACATGACCCGCGGGCCATTACACCACATAAAAGCCTCCCACTTTCAATCGGTTCAACATAGCTACACGTGCTCGCGTTAACCGTTAACCCCCGCACGCGTGGCTCAAGGGATACGGACTAAATTTGAAGCGAGATTTATGTGGGCACTCTCCCGAAAACAAACATACGCGGTGGCAGAAGAGAAGAACCCTCCAATACGGGGCACAGCTCCTGCAGGTCAACGCAGTTCAGAGCTGTCAAATTAGAGAAAGGAAGCGGCCTGCTTACGCTCAAACGAGCGACTAACAGCCCTCGCGTAGGCGTCGTCGCCGCGTGGGCCGTCCGAAACCGCTTAGATCCTCGTTAATTTCGCCGGCGTTGCGGCACCAGAAGCGGGGCGCCGTGCGTTCGTGCAACACTTGGTTAGGGCATTCACGCACACGCATAGACACGCGCGCACCATGCTCCGCTTTGCCATACTATGGACCGCGGTGGCCGCTACGAGCCACCAGAGCCAATCCGACGCCGTGTGAGTATCACGTGACCTTCGTAACGCGCGGGGCGCGCGTAGTCGCGTGATAAAAGTTCCCAGCGCCGGATTGGCTGGGAAGGCTCGTAGCGCCCGCTGCGGACTCCGCGTTAAGGCAAAACGGAGTATGGTGGCGGAAGTCGGGGTCGTTGGGAAATCCAACGTGTTTACAAGAAACAACGACCGCTGCGAGGTTCTCAAGGGTCGTTTACTCGAACGTTGTGTATCTGTGTTTGGGAGATGATGAAGGAAGAGGGCGGAAAGTCAGCCACGGAACACGTGCTTGCGTAACCTTCGTTTCGTGTCCGTGAGAAGAAGCGTTTCCGTCGCGCTTTTCTTTCGTTTGCCTAATGATCTTTCGGGGTGGTTTGTGTTCGCGGGACGCCGGGGAATTTAAATGACGTGACTATACAACGTGAAGAGACATTCTTTCGAGGAATTCGGCAGCGTCTTTCCTTCCTCGTCGATATGGGGGACTTTGCCCGACAGAATCGAAAAAGTGTGCACCGGGTGCAATGATCACGATGGAACTGTTCAAAGCTTGAAAGGAATACCAAATAGAAGTAATTTTGCTTTGTATATGCGTAGGCAGCGTGAAATTAGTCAGTTCCATATAGGCGTCTGCCAGCTGGTCTCTTCACCGTAGATAAGTAGGAGAGAGCTGGCCTGGGGTCTTTAACGTGCACCACGCAGTACAGGACCGCACGCCGGTCTACGATGCTCAATTCAGATCAAAACGGGCAAGGGTGAAGATTGAACCCTTTGCAAGATCGTTGGATTCTGCAGCGGAATACCAAGAATTGTCTACCCGAGGGCAAAGTTATTTATTTGCAAAGTTATCGGCAGCAAATGGATATCATTTCCGGAGGTTGCCACTCAGCTCCGATGGATAATCTTTTTGCCTTTCACACCGACCAATACATTTAGCGTTGCTTCGAAACTAAATAAGAAATTGTTAAAACGTACGTGAGTCTTGAGAATGCACAGGGACATAACAATTACTCAGTCAGCAACGTTGACTAGGGTTCCGATTACCTTATTGTTACAGTGCAGCCAATGAGAACAGGAAGTAGCATATAAACAATACGGAGCCATAGCGAGAAACGCCGTCATCATTTACTGGACGCAGTACGCGCCGCTGAACTGCTTGGTCATCTGTCTGAAACTTGTAAATGTTGTCGTTTTCAATGCCTCGAATTATTCGAAGACTTGGTGCGTACTCACATGATGACTTTCAGAAACCTTAGGAAGCTTTATATCGTTCACACGAACAGCCAGTTACCGCATATTCCCAACTGATGAAACCGTCTGGAGCACCAAATCATAAGGCCGGTAGGTTGATCGGTTCTTCCTGGAGCAAATCATTTTACGCCTTTTTTTTAAAATACGATCATCAATCTATTTGAACTGGCGTAGTTCCCAAGAGTGTGAAATGTTTATAATTTTTTATTATTATTTTTTACGTATACTTTTAGCCCGACTGGGACATACCGTTAGTTGCGACTGTCAGCCCGACTGGGACGATACCGTTAGTTGCTTCTACCTGGGTGAGAATATGTGAAAAAATGGCCTTTTCTTTTACAGCCAGCTTGCGTGATTCACGTAGCGCGCAATAATCATATACACTGTGTTTATTATAATCACGGGCAGCTTAAGAAACGCAGTGCTTAAGTTCACGCTTCGTGCTTGTTATTTATGTTTCCCACTTTTTGCTTCGCTAGTTGTTCTTCGGAGTTCCTACTATGCTAATGGTAGCAATTTTTTCGGTTGCGGACCGGTAATAAAATGATTGGGACTCGCCACGCGCTGCGTTTCTTAAATTGCCAGAGACCACAGATAAGATTTTTGCGGTGTTCAGAGCCGTTTGCTGAGAGGCAGTTCGTTGCAGGGGGACTCTCCGGAGGAACTAATCGTGGTTGCATGCCACAAGAGCACAGTCCTGCGGATCCTATCGTGGACAATCGCTGTGCGTGCTTAGTAAGCCTTGCTTGAAAGAAACACTCCAGTGAATGTTCAGTTCAAGTTTGACGGCGAGTGGCGGTAAATGACGTCCTTCCGGACTTGGCGACGACAAAGTATGGTGTTCGAGAGGGCCCTCGCACGGCCTCCTAAAACCAGTGAAGCAGGCTCAGAAAGTAAGAGCGTAACGCTTCTAAAAAATGCCAAATGTAAAAAAAGGAGCCTATTATTGCGACGACAATTTCGGAGTAATACTTTATTGTAACTTTGAAAAGTGCTTCGGTTGACCGTTTTGCGCTGAAGATACGACCTGCCTCGCGCACCTTCTATTATAGAGCTTTCGACTATTCATGAGTTCAATCCCCGCCCCTGCCCCTTTCGATATGAACGAGCATCGTACCGTTTTCCGGTCATGTGATCGCTACTCAGTAATCCCAACTAAAAACTCCCTGTTAGCAGTCGTACTGCAGTGGTCAGGTGACCGTCTACCCGCAGAAACACCGGCCGACACCACTTCTAGGACAGACGAGCTTCCCGCTGACCGCTTAATACAACACATTTGAATCAGACACAGGGATTATACGCCAACGTTACAACAGAATTATTTCCAATGTTTAGACGATGAACGAATGAATGGATGTTAACGGCTATACCCGTTGTAACGGGCGGTAGGTTGCGCCACCTAGCTATAAGTCTAAAAAGACAACCATATGATTCCTCCCGCCCTTCTAAGCCAATTTTCTCCCCTATAACTATTACCAGGCAGTGTGGGATATCACCAGAGTGACCTTTGGGGGATCGGGCAAAAAAACTAAGAACATCACCCCCCGCCTCTTCCCCCCGGCGAGGAGTCGCCAATTTTTCTCTGGTCAAACCTTGTCGGTGTTACCCCAGCACCGGACCCACTGGGGACAGGGTTGAGACTTTGGGCCGGAGCCACGCGGGAGGGAGTCCCAATTTTCCTCTGTCCCGCCTGTCCCCAGCTGTGCTAGTTAGTTGTGCATCAATTCAATTTTCCCTAGATAATTTCCACCAATCTTCTAATCGCTTCTTTGTGACTGTAATCCTTTTCTCTTCCGTCCTTCCATCGTCGCCAGCAAAACCCAGGGCTCCGGCCAAATCCGTTACCCCTTCAGGGAGGGCAGGGCGAAGCCCCGTGCACTTCGAAACCAAGTGATCTAGTGTCTCGCTCTCATCATTGTAGGCGGCACATAATGTGTCTGTCTCCTGAAATTTAGCCCTATACGTCCTCGTCCTCAATACTCCCGTTCTCGCCTCAGACAGCAAAGAACTTCCCAGTGAATTGTCAAACACATTTTCCTTTCTTATGTCCTGTTTTTGTGACCTGTACACTGTTAGAGCTGATTTTTCCTGCATTCTTACCTCCACATTTGTTTCTTCTGCCTCTTTCACTCCCTTTTCTACTGAAGTAATCTGCTCAGCCTCATCACTAGTGTGTAGGTATTTAAATGTAAGCTTTCGGGTTCGGTTTGTTCATTTTGTGTTTAATACTTTTCATGTATAAATACTTGAATACCTTCCGTGCCCACCGCGTATCATCCATTTCGGTCAACCTTTGTTCAAATTTCAACTTACTAATTGCCTCCCTGCTCTCAAAAGTCAACCAGCCCATGTCCTCCTGTACACCTTCATTCGGTGTCTTTCCATGTGCTCCCAGTGCCAATCTGCCTACGCTTCTTTGTCGAATTTCTAATCCTGATTGAACCTCTGATTTCATGCTCAGTACCCTATTGCCAAAAGACAGTCCTGGTACCATCACTCCTTTCCATTTACCTCTGACCACTTCATATCTATTATAGTTACATAGTGCCTTGAGCTTCATAATAGATTAATTTATTTTCCATTTTCTAATTATGTTCTCCTCGTGTTCCTCTAGATATTTCCTTCCCTCATTGGGACAGACTCCCAGATATTTGTATTTTCCTACATGGTCTATTACAATGTCTTGTATCCTCAGGGGTTCCCTCTTTTCGTCGGTAAAGATCACTACTCCAGACTTGTCACTACTAAAACTCATGCCCAAGGTGTTCCCTTCCGTCTCCATATATTCCAGCTAGTTCATGTAATGTATCCTGGTTATCTGCCATAAGTACTATGTCGTCCACATACATCAGTTCTGGTATTACCTGTACTACAGTCCTCCCTATTTCCATATAACTCACACCAAAACCTAAGTTGCTCTGCTCTAATTTCTTTTCCATTTAACTAAGACATATCATGAAGAGTAGAGGTGACAGTGAGATAGCCCTGCCTGAGCCCTCTTTTTATTGGTGTGGGTTGTGTAGTTTCTGCTTTCCATGTTATAACTACATTCTTGTCTGTTGAAGAAACCTAACCAAGTTTGCATCTAAGTATACTCCTTCAGCTGACCACAGAGTTTTTCCTGGCTTACATTATCGTACGCTCCCTTGATGTCCAAATAAGCTAACAATAAAGGAGTTTGGTTCTTCATTGCTATTTCTATACATTGTGTGGTGACGAATAAGTTATCTTCCAGTCTTCTATCTCTTCGGAATCCGTTTTGGAGCTCACCCAGTATTTGCATATCTTCTGCCCATTCCTCCATTCTCCGCTTTACTATCTGCATAGCTAATTCGTACAGAACTGAAGTTACCGTTATTGGGCGGTATGACTTAATGTTGTCTTTGTTTCCTCTGCCTTATATATTAGTCTCATTTTATTTAGTTTCCAAACATTGGGTGCCTTTCCTTCCATAATTATTTGATTATTATCACATGCCATAACTTCAATTTGCTTGTTTTTCCTAGTGTCTTAATGAGTTTCATAGGTATGTCGTCTGAGCCTGTCGCTGTCACGAAAAACAAGACAAAACAATGTTGCCTTTCTGTCAATGCCGTTCATTTTGACAGGTTTGTTTTACTGAAATTAATGCCAAGGTCGCCCACAGTCTCATTTTTTGTTGTGTCTTGGCAAAATTAACTTCAAACAAATATGTCGCCTTATAAAAGAAAAATCGTTGCGGCCTTTATGGCTAAATTTTTCATCTACAGTTGAGACATGCCCACTGTGGCTGACTAACTTCCGGCTCTGTAAAAACACACACACAGCACAATTACAATTTATTTGCCTTTAATATTTTAATCCAAGTATACGCTCTCAATTCTTCGCATCTGATCCCCACCGCCAGCGTCATATTCTGACAGAGTTACAGCTTTCTGCAATGCATAACTTTTTTTTATTATTTTATGCGGGCCAGAAAACGGGGTTTTATTTACTCGAGCGAACATGTATACAATGAATTCGGACTTCGATTTTCACTATTCGACTTAGTCTCAACCTGTGTGTTTACGGATGTTAAATTATAGTTGATTGAATTTTACTTCGATTCTGAACGCGTCCAACTTTCTTGACAATAATTCCTACAGATTTGCTGAGTGAGTAGACAGGTATAGAAGCGACCAATCTAATAGCTCGACTCCGCGTGAGCCTCAATATCATGCAACTACAGCTCACGCGCTGAGCCACCGACAACTTCAGAAACGCACGGCGCGGTGAATCCCGAGCGTCTCATTATCGCTCCTCGGCCAATCAGATGGCGGCATTAGCGAATAGCAACCGCGAAGAACCAATCACATAAACAAGAAACGTGAGCGTAATGAGCCACGTCCTGCGCTGTGCAGTGACTCTACACAGCTCACGTGCTAGTGGGACTAAGCATAGTTTAGGTTGTGCGCTCGCTCCGAAAATAGGGTAACGATATGCCACAACAAGAAGGTAACAAATAAGACCACACCTTTTGTCCCCTTATCATCTTCTAAAAGGCTATTAAATACGTCGATACAGAACCGTACAACTTTTTTTTTGTCTTTTCCTCATATAGACTTATACCAATATATGAAGCCGATGAACGGAGAAGTACTCACCCTATAGACAGAGAGGAAGCAGTCTTTGACTAATTTGGGAAGGCGCTCGGAAGTTGTCTCTGGAGGGATTTCTTCAGCCTGGTACCCCCTACGCAGACGTCTCTGGTTGGGCTAGCCTCGTGGCGAATGACCAGAAGACCAGGCGAGGGTTTCCACGTTCATTTTTTTCCTTCTCCTTTTTGCACGTGGCGTTCTATCAACGGGCCCTACCCTGGCGGTCGTACCTTGGGAGTAAGTATCATTGTTTCTCTGCGTACGTCGAACTCATGGTCGCTGTTGTAATCAGGAAAAGGAGGCGGAGCCTCGTTTTTTTGTGTGTTGTTTAAAAATGTTGTCTCCAGAATTCCTCGTTGTGAAGCTTGACCCTCATCTATATGCGTATGCAGTCTTTCCTCCTTGGTCAGATCCGTCATAGTCCACCCTTGCCCTAAAGATCCGTTGCGACTGGTTTACTTTGTAAACCCGCGGAGGTTCGTGGAGTTCGCCTGAAACAGGGGTTCAAGAAGACCGGGTTTGCAGACTACATGACGTCGGAGTGCGTGGACGAAATATGCGTGGTGGTGGAAAAACGACGTAGATCCATCTCAACTATATAGCAACTGGATAATTTCAGGCTGCCGCCCACCATCGGAGCGGTCAGCCATAATATACCTTAACCAGTCGCGATTAGCTATAGACGCGAGGATTGATCGTCGAGAAAATGAGACGGTGCGGCGGAGTACTCGCAGCATACCTGCTGACTCACAGGAACAGGACTGAAACAAAATATACGGGGTATTTTTATATAGAGCTGAAAGTAATAAATATGAAAATGCAGTTGAATAAAACACGACTATTTCGGGATAACCGTTGTCGACGGCGACGAACGTCAGGGAACCGTAGGTGACGTAATAATAAACAATATTCGCAAAATGTTTTGAATATTTTTTGTGTTTACCACATTTTAGTTGAATCAAATCTCTCCGCTCATCATCAAAATAAGGCAGTCACAAATTTTAGTATTATTTATTCCATTTTTCGTCAGTTAAATAGTTAGTTCGTCACAAC
>JAZHYW010043279.1:0-52289 GCA_037355805.1 Ixodes ricinus
TGTTCTATTATCGCTGGACCAGTAATAACCAGAACAGGCCTAGACCTCCTTTAACGCAAGCTTCATTGGTCCCTTTCACGTTTGACACGAGGTAGACGAAAATAATCCTCTGGAGAAGGGGACCAAGAGGGACAAAGGACACATTACCAAACGGCAGCTAGGTGACTGGGTGCGCGACCGAGAAAATCCGCTCTGGTCCGGGTATCGAACACGGAACCCTCTTCATTTCCAGTGGAGCGCTCTACCGACCGAGCTAACCAGGGGTTAGACGCCAGCAGAGCAAACAGGGATTAATGAGCTGCCACCAGTCTCACACCAACAAGGGTGAAAGGCTTGCAGTTTAAGGTTATGAATATAATGCAATTAAATGCAAAGGTCCAAGCGAACTGGACAAGAATGATGAAATGGACAGGTTCAGAGGTTCGATACCCGGAGCAGGCGGATTTTTTTCAGTCGCGCACCAGTCACCTAGCTGCGTTTGGAGATTGGTGTTTGTCCTTTGTCCCTCTTGTTCCGCTTCTCCAGGGATTATTTTGCTGCATTCTTGTCCAGCTCGCTTGCACCTCCATGTGCATCTGATTGCAGTGTTTAAAGCATACGCGGCAATATGCTTTCAGGAGGCTTTCCGCGAGGTAATATTGTACACAATAAAAAGGACACCAATAGCTGTTAACATAATGATCATCAATTATTTTTCCCAATTAATGAACAGGGGGCAAAAATGCAGGACGGCTTGACGAACTTCCATACCTTTGATGACGAAAGGAGTATCTGATAAAATAGCCCAACCAATAAAACCTATACGGTGCCATTTTTTCTTCCGAGAACAAATAACGAAGCCACCAAAAATAAACAAAAACGGGAGGCATTATTAGCCTAGTACATCCTCCATGCGGTGCAGTAACAAATTTGTGCTAAACGTTGTCTTTTTTGTACTTTTTTTTTACTGTTGGTAGTTAAGACAATGTCGGGATACTCTTATTTAATCAGCACTACCGGTAAAGCCTGAGAACGGTTCGAAGGCCCGAATATATTCCAGGGCTTGTGTTTCTGAAGCAGCGAGTGACTGTACAACGTGTAGACAATCTATACTTCAAGGCACTTTAGACGGCCCACAAAAATCGGTTTTTAAACGTATCGTGTTGCAATTTACTAGAGAGGTGCGAGCAGGCGGTGGAAGTTTACAGTGAAATAATCAAGGGTACGAATTTGCCTCGTTTAAGAAAGAAAAAAAAAACAGAAGCCTGTACTGGGCAATCAACTCGCAACTTCGCAGACGATGCTATGCGTTGAGCAGATGTGCTGAACGGCAGATGGCGTGCACCCCCCGCGCTCCCCGACCCCCCCCCCCTGAGGGAGCGTAAGAGAGCCACGCATTACAGAGATTTCACAACTGCTCAATCGGAGTCACGTGGTTTATGGGCCGTATTAGCAATACAGGCTGCGTGGAGGTGCCGAAAGCGTCGATCGTCTGCAAACGACTCCGCCTTTCCGCTCACTTTCCTCCTCGTCACGCGAAACCGCAACGCGTGCGTTCTCTGCGACCTGTCTTCGCGGGAAGCGTCCGCCATTAAATTCCAAACGCTCCCCGTGGTTAGAAATGAACCATCTCTAGAATCGAGGCTCTCGAAAGAAGCGCCGGCCGATTCTTGTTCTTTTTACTGAATCGTCTGCTATCATAACCCCGAATCGGCCTGCACGCTCTCTCGACGCGGTGTACGCCATCTCTCGGCAGCCCTTTTCAGTACGTGTGCATTGTCCGCGAAGTGAGGACGTAGATTGCCCCAAACAGGTTTCTGTTTTATTGCTTTAGCATTAGTGCCACACATGACATGGAAATCAGCTGACGGAGGTCCGTCTGTGGACAAAAGATTGGAAAAAGCTCACCGCGTAAAGAAGAGGAGAGCAGTAAAGCACAAAGGTGAGAGGGAGGCGAAATCACGGGGCGGAAGCTGATGCGCTCGCAGATCCAGGGGCGAGTCTGAACTTGCAGGTGTGACGAGCGCGTATGCTTTGGTTTGTGATACAAAATAGAGTCTGAACCAAGTACTATAGCGCTGGTTTAAGTAAGCGGAAAAAGAAGAAGGATTGTGAACGAAAAAGACGGGCTGCCGAAACCGGTGAACAGCGAAAGTGGCTTGGGGCGGCGGATACCGCTGGCGCTTTTCCCATGTGCCATCATGCTAACGCATTCCCTAAAAATGAATTAATAAATCTTTTTTTTCTACTTTCGAACAATGTCAGTTTATTCCTTAATTTGTTCACTATCAAAAGTCAACAACATGATTGCAGCGCTCTCGTAAATTGCAACGTGATAAGTTGAAAAACTGATTATTGCGGGTCTTTTAAATGAGCTTTAAAAGCGTTAGCTAAAGGACTAGTGCAATGATTTTAAAGTTGAAAGAATTTGCATATTTTACTTTTGACATTGTTTATCTTGTTACAAATGACAGAAAAACATATCTTCTTCCCTCAAAATGTTGCGATTCCGCCACGCAATCGCGAGGCAAAAGTTAGAATATTTCCCGACCTGCAGCCGCGAGCGGCCGCAATGAGAAGCACGAGGCCATGACGTCATGGGGGACTTGTAACAAAGATAGCAAGTTGTTCAAATACATGCTCGAGGAAAGGCAATTTTTCTACATCTTGTCGTTCCAGCATAAGTATAAATGCGTCAATAACCTGGCATCATCGAAAGAACTTTATTAAACTGAGTTTTAGTGGCGCCATCTATCCGAGCTCAACAAAACCGTCGGCTCTATCTGCTACCGCAAACAGCCGCCAGAAGCCGGAGGGCGACGGGGGCGGAGCCGGACGGGGACGGCCGGACCCGGACAAGACTTTCCTCCTTTCGCCATGCTAATCGCGCTGTGGAAGCAGGTGGTCACGTGGTCACGAGTGGGTGAGTTCTCGCTGCTCACTGATGGTTGTAGAGAAGGCTGGACCGGAACCCCGCGCGTCCCCATTCACGTCACAGTGCACGTGACCTGAAAATGGTGAAGGAATTGAGACGTGCCAAAGCCTCAGTCTTTGTCAATTTTAAAAATAAAACTAGGGCACGCAGGGAAAATGTGGTTTTTTGTTCTTTACTTCAGATAGGTCAGACACTAACTCCCAAATTATTTAAGCAAAGCACTGAAATTGTTGCACAGCTCCTTTAACATGCTGTATCGTGTGTTTCCGAACTACTATCAAGTCAATGTCGAGTTGTGACCAGTGAACTATGTGATGCTTACTCAACGACTGAAAGATTTCTTTAAAGGAAAGAGCTGTGCAACGATTTCGTTAAAATCGTTGCACAACCCCTTCCAACGACCTACTTTTTTTGTTCTTTTATTTACACAAGTCGGCAATCTTCGCTACATTCCACCTGCGTCGGCATATCACCGCGATAATCTACCAGTTAAAACATAACTGACGCCGCCTGGCGAAAAACAGTATTCGAATATTCGTACGATTCGTAAAACCCCGAAAAAAACAGTATTCGAAGATTCGTAAACAAGCTATAATACGCACAAAAGGGATTCTGGACGAGCTTAATGTAAGTCACTGCAACTCAATGGAGCCAGAAAGATCATGCTTCCTTGAGAGAGAGGAGTTTAGTATATGAAAATCATGCTTATTATAATTAAGGTGTTTTCTTTTGTTAGAGCCTTCCAGAGTTGCGTCGGCATTGGTTTGTTTTATCTTTCTATGTTGCGGGTCGGCGTGTTTGAGGGAGCGTTTGTGGGGGCAGAGCGGCCGAGAGGTGGGAGCGGGTCCCCCGCGGTCGTTAAACATCCTGGTTTCGGGGGTCTGCTCGGACAGACTTCTGGGTCGGCACGCGCTTGGAGATGCTTGTGGCGTTTAACCGAGTGTGCTCTGTATATAGAGGGTTTCGCCGCTTAGTGTCAAATTGTCGCCTTTTGCCTGGAGTAATAATTTAGCTGTTGGCGCCAGCCAGTCTGGAAAAATGGCAGAGATCGACTCTACAAGGAATTTGGGCTTGACGGTTGAAGCGCCAGAATGACAGCTCACTGACCATTGGAGTACAGTGTACCACGTGTGAGTGGTGGAATTTGGAAGAGATTGGTCGGTTCCTGAGGGGAAGGAGGCCCCTACGGGCGTACAAAGAGAGTGCGGAGAGGATTTTGGGGGATTCGGACTTTGGATTTGATTGAGAGAAATTGGGGACGGGGGTCGAGACTCGAGACGAGGTCAGGATGGTTTCCCAAGCTGGGACTTGTAACTAGGGTGTAAATAAATGCACATAGTTCTATTCAAGCAGTGAGTCGACCCGTCACTCAGCGACGTTCGTGCCACCACGCCCAGGCCACCGGAGCGGAACCTGCCTCCCACACCACCGGGAGGATCAACAACAACAACACAACAACTTTAACTGAGGGTGACCGCGATCGACTGGGAAAGTGCTGACAAGATTTCACAACTGAACTGCCTGAACCGGCGATTTTTGCAAATGGCACATTTTAGATTTTTGTTTGGTTTTGTTCTGAAGTTGCTACGATTGTATCTGGAATTTTGGATATATTCGCCTAAGTGCTGACGCAGTAACTGCATCACTAAATGTGGCTGGCCGTTGGCGCAATCTTGGATCCAGTTCTTCGAAGTTTTTTCACTTTTACTGATATAGGCATGATAAGTTGAGTTCAGCTGTCGTTAGCGGCTCAATGACAAATGGCGCCGCCGAATATTTCCCGCTGATCGTGATTAGTCTCGTGTCGTTGGCTCACTGACTGTTCAGAATGCTCGTGTAACAGGAGTATTATAACCAACCTTATGTAAAGTAGGATTTTGTAAATAAAAATGTTTTGAACCGTAGTTCAAGCTTACTTGTTTCGAATGTTCCGTAAAGGCAAGTCAGCAGGAGGATGAGCTTCATTGCAAACTGTCGATGTCTTCACATTCGCTCAAGATGCAGCTGATGAATGTAGCGCTCAAAGACTGCCAAATTTAAGACATACACTAAGCGTGAAGGTTTCCAGTGTCTGTATAAGCCTGTTTTCAGGTTGCAAAACATCTTAATTTTCGAAGAAAAAAGGGGACCACTATTTCTTATACAAATGATAAAATTAGTTCTATGAAGAAGTAGGCATAATAAAAGACACATCCATTAATGGTTTTCGAAGCAAATATAGTGAGGTTTGTTGGCAGATCATTGAGTAAAAAACCGTAGATGAAGAAAAGAAATGATTGCGACGTACTTTAAACACAGGGGCAGGTTTAGAGGGGGGGGGGGGGGCGAGAAATGTGTTATAAAAATAACTCACGCCAGATTTTGTTTTTGTGAAGAAACAAAATTGTTCCAGGAGAAAATAAAATTATCTTCCTGCGTGACGTCACATTCACATTCATTTGTGGTGTTACATCTCTTATCAGAACCCCCCCCCCCCCCTCCCCCTCTTATTCCTGACGCCTACATTCGCCCCAACCTAAACAAGCGACATTTCGAGGAAAACTAGGGATGTGAAACAGTAAAACGGCGCTTTATTTGTTTTATTCAATTGTGTGTTTAACTAAGTTATTATTATTTTATTACGTTCTCAAACTAGTCGTAGACAAACTAGTCGTAGTCAAACTGGCCGATCTCACCAGCCAGTTTGACTACGCCACCGCTGCCGCAATGCATCGAGACGGCACGAGGCCTCGCATGCACGGCCGTCTGCCTCCTGGGAACTAAAGTTATGGCGGCGTCACGCATGCGCAGAACGCTTAGTAAGATCGGTCTTTGTTGTTCATGGGCACAGAAATTAATGCACGACAATGGTGTTAGGGCTATGGAATTAAGAAAAAATGCTTCCGTAATCTGCCATTTTTCTACGTTTTTTTATTTTTTTCAACGACGAAGGGATTGTTTTGTCGATTGTCCTTGAAAGAGTTGTTGGGCGTACGGTTTTTAAATCAGGAGAATTACGTTTTCAATATAGATGTGCCTATGTATTACTTCAATGTTCTCGCACCTCTCTCGTATTATTTGTTTCCCAGGAAGTAATTGTTTCTTTTTGACACATTTTTCGATTCGTTTTTTTCTTTTCATATCTGTATGCAGGGTGTTACACCAACATTCCGAAAATAACAAGAAACAGATACATTTAAAATAGAGAAACGATTCCTTCTGGGTAATGTTTTCTGACGTGACAACCATCAGGGTAGAATGATGAATTGTAATGAACAAATTACCTACAGCCTCTTAATATAACCTTTCAATATTTTTATTCTCTCGATTCGACCCATTCCGACTAGAAATGTCTTGTCCGTCGTCCATCTATTCACCAGCAGTTGCTAGGAGTAAGTAACGTGAACTGTTCTCCTGCTATTTAATGACTATAGGTTAGGCTGTTTCCGTCCTACCGAAACTAAAAAGAAAACAAACACCAAATGCTAAAACTATCGACCAACAATACACTGTTTATAAACAAGCGCAGAAGCCAGACTCCAATGAGGCGATGCATCTGCGTATGCGCAGTGCCGACATCAGCGCCACCGCAGTGGCGTGACGGCAGAGAGGTGAGTTGGCTTATATATATAGTCACTATAAAGGCTCTGTTATACTCCGACGTAACGCGTGCGCGCGTGCGAGTGCGTCACAGCGACGTCACGTCGGCGAAAACTCGACGCTCTATGCGGAGGGCAAGTTCGTCTGCTTCTTGCGCAGGGGGTAGCGGTGACGTCAGAACGCCGAGCCCTGATTGGCTGATCGCGGTCCCCTATCTGAGCGTCGTCTGCTCCTTTGCAACGTCGTCTGCTCGCAACGTCGTCTGCGTCTGTCTTACCTTTCCTGCGACTTTCGGAAGTGCAGAGGCCAGATTCACGAAACGATCTTACGCCAAAAATATGCGTAAGACAAAACTTAATAACAAATTCGTATTCACGAAACGAAATTTTCGTAAGTTTTGCGCAGGTTACGACGAAATCCTACGACAGCTCCGAAGCTACGCACTTCTTACGATCAAATCAGCATGGCCGACAGCGTCGCGGTCGCGACGACCAACGGACGTTTATTTTTCTACGTGCGCTTCTCACGCGTCCCGACTTCAAGCAGCAAGAAAAAAGTAAAAAGTACTTGAACCAGACCACGACGAACAAGAACGCTGGATCCACAAACACCCGGGAAAAGCTCCAACGGCCACGATTCCACCGACACCGACCAAGCGAACTCGGCAGATAGGCCTAGCAGCCACTCCGACTCGGCGACCGTCTGCCCACGACCGGCTGGCGTGCTGAATGGAATATGCCCGCGCGACCCTTGTGAACCCTTCCCGTATTATACTGTGATCACTGACCTCAATTTTAGATTAAGAGGTCAATCTCTTCCTCTTGTCATCTCCTTGTTTTCCGAGGCAACGGTGACTCTCGCCGGTGAAAAAGCGGTGAATCTCCGACAGACGCAGGAAAGGTAAAGCAGCCATCGCTTTGACTAGCAGACGTAAAGCAGACGACGTTAACTGCGCCAACCCGCCGACGCCGTTAAAGAATGAGGAGTCTTGCCGCACACGAAAGGAGGGAAAAAGTATTTGGGAGGGAACTTGCGGACACTAACACGCTCACTCTCGGTTCTTAGCAAACAAACCTCGGCGTCTCGGGACACCTCGCCAGTGAGTACTTTGACTTCCCTCCTTGATGCGCGTCTGCTAGTTGTTCGACAAAAACAACGTACCGCTCGAGTTATTTCGTCTGCCCTCTCTGAAAGACGAAGTCGAGCTCGCTTCGTAAAGACCTGCACTTCCGAAAGTCGCAGGAAAGGTAAGACAGACGCAGACGACGTTGCGAGCAGACGACGTTGCAAAGGAGCAGACGACGCTCAGATAGGGGGTCGCGATCAGCCAATCAGGGCTCGGCGTTCTGACGTCACCGCTACTTCCTTTCTCATGCGCAGAAGACGAAAATGAGCCCACTTGCGAGGCGTATACTTCCCGGCGTCGTGGCGTAACCGACGGGACCGGCGTAGCAGTTCGACGCAGCCTCGACCGCCTCGACGCCAAAATGGAGCATGCCGCAGGTCTCCGGCGCCGTGGCCGCGCCAAGCGACGCCGGACCAGGATGCGCATCACGCGCTGGCTCCCGGCAGTTCTCTCTCGCGCGGGAAGCGCGGCGAATACGAGCAATAGCAGACGACGGGGAGCGTCACTCCGTGTGGCGATCGCGTTTGAAGCATCGGACCCGGTCGATCGAGAAGCTGATCCGAGGGAATTCGTCCTCAGCCGTGTGCCCACGACACGAGGAAGCTTGCAGTACCATCGACCGTGCGCTTGTCACAGATGCACCGTATGCACAGTGACCGCCCACGCTTGCGGCGCAGGCGCTCCCAACAGCGCAAGCGCGAGTTTTCGCCGTCGCATGGTACGTCCAACGCCACTCGCTCGGAACCTGGCGCTCGAGAAGCGCGACAATTTTCGTCTGCTGTTCGAAACGGTAAGCGAACCGGAAGCTGGCGCACCTCGCAGGAACATGTGCCCTCGTAGTCAGATTCTGCGGCATGCGCCGCGCCGGCGGCCCACCGGGACGCTTTTGACGCGCGCGGTGTGACCGACGTGACGTAACCGATTTTCACCAGCGCTCGCTGGTGCGCGCGTCACGCTCGAGCATAACAGAGCCTTGGTTAGCAGCAAGGAGCGCAGGGCGCGGTCTCATCGCGTTCACGAGCCATGCCTTGTGATTGCGTTATTCTGCTTTCTAACCGGGGAACGTAATCGTCCTCTCATTGGCTGCGTAGCGACACGAAGACGACGTCACGTGGCATCCGCGGGGCCGGATGCTGGCGATTGCCCATGACCAGCAGACGCTGCGTCCCGGAGGAATCTTGCTTTGTGCGCACGCGCAATGCCCACCAGATCCCGGTGGGCAAACGTGACCGTCGTAAAACAGTGTCTGTGTCGTTATAGTGTCCTCACTGCCCGTAATTGCCAGAGTATACTGTGGGAGCAGAATGTCAGTTTTATGTTTTTTTGACATTATACGGCACAGTTTGGCGGTGGGCTACACATATCTTATTGAACTGTGCCAGATAAGAGGAAAACTTGCACGTTAATTAGTAATGTCAGGTGATTAACTTTGCTAATTAACACTTTGCAACTCCTTGATCTTTACGTTCGTCGCTTTTCGTTTCGACGACGTCGTTCCGAAAGAATTTTAATGCGAATAGCATTCTTTGGATACTTCACGCACTTTTCGTCTATGTTATCTATCTATCTATCTATCTGGCTATCTAACCTCTTACGCCGCGGGTCGATAAATAAATAAAAAAGACCGGCGCCGGCTGGGATTCGAACCGTTGACCCTTTGATCAGCAGGCAGACGCGCTAACCACAGAGCTATGAAGGCAGTCATTCAACGCACTCTAAACGGTTGTTTATATCTTTACCATAGGACGCGCTACAGCGCTGTCACAGCTGCCGGTGCGCGCAGCGTCCATGCACGAGGGCTCATTCCGCTCTCGTGAGGCTGAGCACGGCCGCTAGCTCACCCTCTCCCGCGCTCGGGAGAGGGTGATGTAGCGGCCGTGCTCAGCCTCACGAGAGCGGAATGAGCCCTCGTGCATGGAACGCGCGCGCACCGGTAGCTGTGACAGCGCTGTAAAGCGCGTCCTATGGTAAAGATATAAACAACCGTTTAGAGTACCGTTGGCTGAGACTAGCTGAGACGCCAGAAAGTCTGGTCGGTACCATTTTGAGTGTTTGTGCGTATGGCGCGTGCTTTGCTCGCCTTCCTAAGTGACACAAACGCACGTGCTGGGCTGCGGAGATCGTGCGCAGGGCTGTGAAAGTGTCAACAAATTTAGAATCGCCTCAAGAGTGGGCTGGCGTATCTAGAGTGTGCCGGCCACCTGACGAACGCGCATAACTCCGCACCGTTTGATGCTATTCGCATTAACGTAGATAATCATTCCCAAAGGATGGGTTCTGCTGATTTTGTTTTTAATTTCAAGTGCTTTTTTTATTTTTATCGTTCGTGAAATATCGTGTAATTTAAGCAACGTTTTCTTCTAAAAAAACCCTTACAGTGATGATCTGATATAAAAAGTACAAGTTTTGTTTTTAGCTGTCTGCTCGAAATTGTTTTAGCAGAGTGCAAGAAGGGAGAGTTCAATACAGAATTGTCTCGAGTCATACTTACTGCCAGCTGACTCTGTTTCTTGTATTTCTAAATTCCTGTCGTCTCCTCGTGCCTCAGAACCTGAACCCAGATCTTAATAGCGTGGAATTCAGGATCCACCTAAAGAGCGGACCGGCCCCGTCGGACAGAGTTTTCAAATCTTCCTTGATCAACCTATATGGCGGTTATGTGATTTTCAGATCAGGGACAAAGACAAGGACGCCGATGACTCAGAACTGGGGGCTCTTTTTGTCCCTCGGAGATAAAGCTCATGTTTCCAGCGAATACATTCCAAGCCCACAACTGAACGATCAATTTAATTCCCCGATGATTATGGCATACATTCGCTTTGATAGTTCAAGGTATTATTCTCACTATAGCTTCTTTACTAGGCGTCACATGAAGACGCACAATGTTCGTAAGAAACGAGTTCTAAAGACTTACGTGATTTCGTGTCGACGTGTGATAAAGTCATGCATAGCAAGTGGTAAGAAGAAAAATTAAGTCTACCTTCGTCTAGGTATAGAGCTTGTATTTATGTTGTGGCATCCCATCGGAAATAATATTTGTTAGTTTATCTATAAAGTATGTCTCACCACAAGATATTTTGATTTACTTAATAATTTTCATACTACAGCATATCCCGAAAAAATTACGAAATATTTTGCCGGAAAAATAAACTAGTCAGCCTTTCGCTTTGGTGTAGCGCCAGGACACAGATGCCAAAGTTTCAGAACAAACTCGTTATCCTATCCAAAATTTATAGATATTTTCGGAAATTGTTAGTGGGAAAATGGGGCCATTTTTTCTAACCGGCGCGCCATTCAATTTCATGTACTCAGGGGCTCTGCAGGCAGCCATTTTCCCATTGAATCTTTAGAAAGTCGCTGAATTTTTTAAGGAAACTGTAAGTTCGGAAACTGTGACATTTGTTAGGGACCGTTGGCGCTACATTTGGGCGAACAATAAGCGTTCTGTGGTGCGTAATTATTTGTGCGGTAAAAAAATCCTTGCAAATGTTTTAGCGGCAAGACATCCTGTACCATAGGCGTCCCTTATACTCCCAAAGCCTGGCAGTTCGGACGACGGAGCCATAGAGTGCCCGGTCGCAGATTTAGATCGCGAGGATGTGGTAGCACGAGAGCATCAAAGAGCCATTTCTCGGGGAACCTGGACGTCAGCGCACAGCATTTGCAAAGGCGAGGACCTGAATCACACTTGTTCGTTCGGGAGAAGTGTGTTTCGGCGTCTCGCCGCTGCGGGGCGCCAGTCACGTGACTCTCCTCTCACTTGTTGTCTGCCGCTCCCCTTTTGTATTTCGGCGGCCGCTTCTCGTGGCGATCTGCCAGGCTTTGTCAGCATATAGGAGGCTATGCCTGTACTAAATACTCGCTGGTGACTGCGTCACCCGTCAATTACCGGCGTACATTATTCATTGTAGTATTGCGTGATACTGAGGTTACACCGCTTACAAAAAATATTATCCAAATTTTATTTAATAGAAGTAAGAAAATACTGTAACACTCAGTAAATTGACGTATTGAAAAAGATTAAAACAATTAATGACTCCACCAATTTTTTTACCTTTCAACATGTTTAAAACAGTGAGGTATTTCATTCAAATGAAGGACGTGTCGTGAAAAATACGTGGAGAAAACATACAGGCCTTACAGGGCCACTAGAAAGAAAATAAAGTTTTTTTTAACAGTTTGTTTTGGAGACGCGTGTCAAGACAAACATTTTACGCAAAAAAATACGTTTAGAGCCATATTGACGCCGCGAGACGCGATTTAGTCGGTAGCCACCTCCTTTCCACTTGTTTTTCCTCTTGGCATTTCAGGCACGTGGGGAGAGTTGGATCGGTTTGGCCATCACGTTGAGGCGGGAAGGTGTATGACCATCTCGTTGAGTTGGAAAGAGTGTGTGACCATTCCGTGTCGCCATGCAATTTGCGCGCAGAACCTAAAATAAATCTCTGCGCCGTCAATACTGCTTTATTTATTTTTTCGTGTAAAATCATTTTTTTTACAACGGCTGTTCCAACGAAACTGCTTTAAAAAAAAAACTTTTGTCTCTTCTCTGTGACCATTTAAAGGGTCAGGTGTGTAATTTTAGGACTTTTGCCGTTTAAATGCGGCAATTAGTATGTCGCCTATAGAAGAGTAGAGACATAGTTGAAAGCCTCGAGAAAAAAGGAACTAAAAAAGGACAGACAACACAAGTTGTCTTGTCTGTTTCTTTTTTTTTTATTTCCCTTTTCTCGGTGGTTTCGACATATGTCGTTTGTCCAGCTCGCCTGCACTCTCTCCCTCTGACAACAGAATATGTTTGTTTGTTTGTTGTTATTGTTGTTCTAACAGGAGCTACCTTTACTTTTATGAAACACGTGATTTGAGGTTTGTGGTATCCTTGAAATCGGATGCCGTCTTACAACTGACATTATCAATGACACCTACAGGGGCAGGGTGGTAAACACGGGATCAAAGACCTGACTGACATCGGCGGTTCCGACAGAAAGATCGAAAGAGCGACAGAAAAGTGGTGAAAGAGAGCAGACAAATCGTTAGACATGATCGTTTCGCCACAACAAGTTGAAGTTGCTCGAGCGCTTGTCAATTTTATTTTCCTGGTATGGGCGATTCCGGTAAGCTAGAAAAAAAAAAGGTGCAGATCTAACAGGTGATGTTAGCACGCGCCTGCTGGGCCCGCTTCCCGGAGCGTACAATGCACTAAAATTCAATAATGTCGAACCGGTTTCAATAGACCAATCTCACCATTTACTTTCGTTATGGCGCCGAGGCCGGCACGGATCATGCGGAATTGTAGTATTTCTGCACGCGCGACAACCCCGCTGGATCTCTGAGCGAGTCGAGGACGAAACGGCACGAGCCATCTCGTGTAATGTCACCTGTTCCCTGTGAACCACAGTTATGGCGGCGCCACGCATGCGTGGAACGCGTAGCGAGATCGGTTTATTCGAATAAACGTGAAAGTAACCCGAGAAATTATCCTTTATTCAAGAAGTATTTTCTAGACGTCGGCATGCTGTAGGATCCCGATGGAGTCTTCAATCCATTCTATGTGGCTCGACACCCGGGTGTAATACCCGTGATCCCTTGCGCAGCCCCGACCATATGACACTATTCCAACCTGCACAGTTCGTCCCTCTTCATGCTGCATAGCTGGGCCGCCGGAGTCAGTCTAGGCACAGTGAAAAAGAGCATGGTGAGAAATGTGAAGAAATCTGTCCGCCCATTGTTATTCGATGGCGGAAGGAGCCGCGTCGATTCCGTACCCTTAGTCAAACGATCGCGCTCTCTTTCTCCTCCGGCGACAATGTAAACCCAGGTAAAAGCTAGAGAAACCCCTAACTTGGCAAAGTTGTCGCAAAGGTAAGGGCCTAATTTGGGCCTTTAAACAGGACTGCGTGTTGGGCTATTCGGTGATGATTCATACTGTAGACTACGCAAAAAAAAAACGAGAAAAAAAGAGATGAGTGGCCCACAGGACAGGACGTAACTTTCAACTGAAATTTATTAGAACTCACATCTAAAACATTGCAGATTAAATACAAATTATTACAGTATAAATACACATTAAAAATATATATGCACTCTCAGAAATATGCGGTGTAGTGCTTACACCCTCGTCCCATATAATACAGCCCACAACTTCAGTCCGACGTACAGCGCTCTGACGTCGAATTGAAAGGTACCAACTTTCACGACTGGCTTGATAGCCGAGTGGTACAACTTATTAATATAGCTAATCTAAGTGTTACCATCAACAAAACAATTAATCCAGGTTTTCTCGGCCCTACAGTAAAACCTCAGTGTTTCTTTTTTCTTTTGTAGTCTTTGATGCGTACTTGAGCGGTTTAATATGTTATATCGCACCATTATCAAGCCCCTCGTAAAAGTTGCGACCTCAGTTTGACGGCAGTGTGCTGTATATTAAACTTATATTTTGGGATGCATTTTATGAGACAAATGAGTGTAATACTACACCCTTTTTTAGAATGTATGCATTCTAATAAATTTCAGTTAAAAGTTACGCCCTGTCCTTTTTGCCACTCATCTTTTCTTTTTTTTTTAGGCGTAATCCACATATAGTTAGCTTTTGCGCCATGGCGTTTGTTAGGGCCGAAGTACTTTGCCTAACCTTTGCCCAAGTTGGACGAACCTTAGGCATGCCAAAGTTTTGTTTCTCTCTGATCCGCCACAGGAATTCCAAATCAAGTGCCACGCTCGAGCCATAACTGCAAACTCAAACCCCAATCTGGGGATTCGATGGCGTGCCAAAGTTTGGCTTTTCTCTAATTAGCCACTAGAGTGCCAGATGTGTGCCAAAAGTGCCAAAGACAGTCCAGAGGCATGCCGAAGTTTGGATTTTATCTGGTGTGCCACAAGTGTACTCTTTCACGCGCTCTAGAAAAAAAAAGGAAAGAAAATACACCTTCTAAACATGATGGGCAATGTCATCATCGCCGTTTAATGACAAATGCTTCAAAATAACAAGTAAAAAATAACCCGAAAATCGCTGCTATCGCCACGCTGATTCTCGAACAAATGCGTGAGCATTTCGTCAGCGGTTAATATGTAACAGTAGCATAGTTAATGCAGCCTCTTGTATCTATTTTGAATGCTGCCCTTGTATCTATTGTTCACACCAAGCCTATTGCCCTAAACATCCTTTAAATGTAAGTCTTTTTAGGCTGCACATATTTCTTACCGAAATTACCTCGTCAGCCTCTGGTCTAAGGGCAGTTGTCGTTTCAACGAAGAGACGACAGTTTGAACAAGCAGACGAGTTTGAAAGAGCAGACGACAGTTTGAACGATTGGACGACCGTATGAACGTGAAAACGCAGAATGTGTTCTGCGGGTGGTCCGGTCAGCTTGATGGTTTTTCAAATTTCTTGTTGACAAATATAAAACTTTGACGACCACAAGTCTCAGTTAAATCAACCCTCTTCACACGCAAGCTGTCATGGCTCGACGGCGTCTGGTTTGCTCTTCTCGTGGCCTGACTCACGTTCTCGGACGAACTGGGCGGGCCCAACAAACTAGTAAAAACCGATCTTGATACTTTTTCTAACTCTTTCAGTGTCGACCCAGTCGCGACTTTTTGGCGAGAAGGCAGGTTCTAGTTTGGTTTCTTTCTAAACAGCAGATGAACTGCCGCATGGCGACTTCCGCCACACCCAGGACCGGAAGTGCGCCCGAAGCGCCACCACCGCAGAGTGACATTACAAAGTAGAGTTGGTGTATACTTTGCGCATTGCTGTGAAAGCCACGGGCTTGACAAAAAGGAGAGCCGCAACTTTGTACGAATTTGGATCGCTCCGAGTTTAATAGGACGTCTTGCCATCTAGAAATTGTCATTTTTATTCACAAAACACCAAACAAACAATATGACATCAAAAGCAAGCTTCTACACTAGAAGACCACTTGAGCGCGCCTTTAAGTCCAGACGTAGGATCTACGCTACGAGCTGATGGTATGAATCAGGCAGCGTCGTAAGCACATGCGGTGTCGAACCGGTCATTATTTCGGTTCGGTTCAGGTTCGGGTTCAGTAGCATTGTGTTTTGTTCCGGTTCGGTTCCGGTTTAGGGTAGCGCACATATCGCTCCGGTTACCGGTTTTAATAAGCGCGAACCGGTTCGAACCTGTTCCTAACTCGACCTTTGAATATTGACCGAGCACTTCCTGCAGCCTTTTCTGAGCACGGAGAAACTTGCAATAGACCCATCCCAAAACTATTCCCTCTTCAGGCAGATCTGGAAACCCTGCACAGTGAATTGCGCAAAAAACACAATCAATGTGGCAAGGCTATTACTTCTATAATACTGTTCTTGAATGAGCTATATATAGGAGATCAGCTTTCCATTTTTATGGTGTCTTTTTGCACACGACAGCTGTGCAGTATTTCGAACTCTGCCAGAAGAGGGGTCATTTCGGGAAAGAGGAACTTGTGGCCGGTGCCCTTATACTTTGTCTCACCCTAGCATGGACTCAACCGCGAAGGCGCGCTAGCGCGAGCGTGCCAGCCCTGAATGGCGCGACTCAGAGCACTTGCTACAAGAGCACCTGTGCAGCCGCCGCGGCTTCATTCAAAGCGACCAGCTCGCGCTTTTAGCACGCGCGGCTGCCAACGATAGTCCATACCGTTGTGACGAAGTATAGTGTTCGAGCGTATAGCGCTGCTGTGCTCGCCTGAAGCAACAAACACGAACGTGCTGGGCTGTGAAGACACACGCTGGCAGCGATTTGTAAACAGTTAAAAGGTCCCTAGCTGGGCTGTTTGCCCTCTTTATGTTTTTGTTTGTTTTCCTTGCACACACGTGTTTTTTAGACATGCTACCTGTTTTGACACCCAGTAAGATGTCGAAGCTTTGCCCCAGAGTGGCTGGCAGGGGAACGAGAGGAAACAAATGCGACGTAAACGTGAAAACACAGAAACAGAGTACGTCGAGTGCGCAGTTGGGGTAATTTATCAAATCCCGTTAAGTTGTGGGCGTGTATACATCGGCCAGACAGACCGATGTATAAATGACCGGGCACGTGAGCACGCACTGTCGCTGCGGTTAACCTCGGAGGCCACCTTCCTTTACACTGCGTCACTTGCCTGTGTGTGCCGAAATTTGAGAGGTTAACAATTTTGGGAAGGGGGCTGATAAACTGCACGCGATCTGCTGGAAGCCTTCGAGATAGCATTTACATAAAAAAGAAATAGCTTTTTTGAGCACGTGTTAATGCAGTGACGGTGTGGTGATTTGGTTGTTTTTCTTTGTGTTTTCTTTTCATTAAACGTTCAGTTGAAGTCCAGCGCTAGTCCTGTCCATATCTGTCCTGCGTCCGTGTTTGTTTTCGCGCTGCTACCAGTTTGTTACCTGCTTTCATTGTAACCCATCTCTTATGAAGTACCGCCCGGGGTGCTTAAAGTGTTTAAACAAATAAATAAATAAAATTAAAAAATACACCAAAAAGCGGGAGCGTATTGAAATCATTATATTTATTTGGAATTAGTTCATCCCACAGCGAAAGAGGAATATATTTAATCAAACCCCACTAGAGCGTTTACACGTTAGGACGTTTCATAACGTTATATTTACTTA
Organism: Ixodes ricinus; assembly: GCA_037355805.1. Classification (NCBI taxonomy): domain Eukaryota; kingdom Metazoa; phylum Arthropoda; class Arachnida; order Ixodida; family Ixodidae; genus Ixodes; species Ixodes ricinus. Next base: position 17,208 of record JAZHYW010043279.1, read on the forward strand.
TGGCGTCTTCCTGTTCGCGCGGATTAATATGATGTTGTCTATCGTGGACTCTTTCAAGGTCGCTCGAAGCGGTTAAAGCACAAACGTGAGACCTGAAAAGGTTCGCTCTACGCTGCCTTGCGTAGAGCTGTCGCTGCCAGAGCAACCTTGGCTAGCTGATAGAGTTCTGGTCGGTGAAGCTTGTGGTTCTCCCAGTAACGAAGAATGTCTTCGTTTTTGTTGAGGCGCGGCTCCTCGTGAAAAGATTCCAGCAGGGAACCGATGCTCTTGCTCGCTGCAGTGCAATCACGCGGTTCGGCCATTGTCAATCTTTCTTGGGCTTCTAAGAACATGTTGAGTTGGTCTTCTTCCTGAGCACCGCATTCGATGACGTTAACGTTGCTTTTACACGCTTCCTGAGGGTCGTATTTGCTAAAGTTGAGGCTTGGGCGAGTTGGTACGACATACTTCGGGATTCATTGTTTCAAGGTTCTCTTTTGCGTTGTTTTTAATCCCAATGTATACTTGCCCATGTTTTTTTCTTTTTCTTTTTTTTGTAGGTGAGCTTGCGCTTTTTTTTCTCCTTGACTGACAGTAGACTATTGTACCTCAGTTCTTTGTATATTCCAGCGCAGAAAACGTCGTTGCGAAGAAGCATTGTTTAGGACTGCTACTAGGCTGCGTCCAAAAACCGAGGTTGATTTCGATGTCTCTTTATGGCACCTAAGCCACGCCTCAAGAAAGTCCACGAGAGTCAACTGCTCTAACTGAAGAAACTTCGTTGTAACTCTCGTGGGCTTCAGGGCTGCAGCCAAGCGGCCAAGCGGTGCTTTGAAATCGCCGCCGCCGCTACTTCGCCGCCAGGGTCGATCCAAGAAACAAAGAGTAAAGTCGAAGCTCTCCAGATGCTTAAGTAGAGCCGGGAATTGAGCGAGCTCGCTGACCACGCCTTCTCTTTGTGTCTCTGCTTTCGATGATGATGCATTTTTACTTATGCAATAAAAACGAAAGGTACAAATATCTGACAGCATTTAGGATTAGTCTTGTCAATATACGAAATAAATACGCCCGCCACTTTTTCCATTAAGGTCAGTTATGGACAAATCGACCCTGAACCGCTTTCGTTGTACCGGTAACCGCCGCATCAGATTATGGTTTCGTTCCGGTTCGTGTTCAATGTAGAGCCTTCGATTTCGGTTTCGGTTTTGTAGCGGTTCGGTCAAAAATAGCGGTTTTGATCCGGTTTTCGGTTCGGGTTCCGTTTCGGTTCGACACCCTGATAAGCCCACCATCCTAGCTAGTGCTCGTCATGTTTCTCTGCGTGTTCTATCATCGCTGAACCAATCATAAATAACAGTCTATGTCAACGAGCTCCGCCATATTGCTGAAAGGAGATCGAAAAAATACCACTCCTCAACGGCCATCGCCATAGCCACCCCTGAAGAAGAGCGGCGTAGGAATCGAAACGTAGGTTCTCTATTCATATTGATTTGGTTGGTTGCCGTCCGTTATTTATAAACGAAAAAGGCCCAGTGACTTGCGCTTTTGACGCCGCTGGATTGGCTCCGTTAACTCGTAGCGTAGGCTGCGTCTGGACTTAAGCTGAAACGAAGTATAGTGAGATGGTGCACTTGATTCTGGACCGCAACATTCAAATAATTATTATTATTTTCTCCGTTTACTTGACCTGCATTGTACCCCATTCACTATTTACGTGCTGACTCTCTCATTTTCCCTTTTTGTTTGTAGCGCTAAATCTGATATTCTCTTAGCGCTTTTTTATTTCTCAATATGTAGTACAGTTTTTCAGAGCGTTAGAAATGCGGGGTTTGGCTTTATTCTTTTCCAGCCGATCAGATAGCGGCATCAGCCTTTGAGATCGCCCAAACAGGAATCACGAGGTAAGAAACGTGAACATTACAAGCCACGCCTTGCATTTATTAAGCTGGACGTGGCTACGCATTGTAATTAACGGCGGTGCTTGATTACAGCTAGAAATTAGCCTACCAAGCAGGAGTCTCGTCCGGGGGCACCAGCGCAAAACATGAATGAGGGATCAAAGGGTAACTTCAGGTCGTAGCACTCGATGTTACCTTTCACAGGAACGACGACAGCCCGCAAAAAGTCTGGTTTTCTCCCACCTAAAATGAAATTAAAAAGGGCTTGTGAAATTAAAAAGGGGGGGGGGGCTTGATGTGAAGTGTAAGTATAGAAGTCTTTGTACACGTTACTAGAATTAAGTAATCAATTCCATTTCCAATTACTCTTGGGCTTGGTCGAAATGCCTTCAATTAGACTACTTAAAGAACAATAGGTTAAGGCGCTGACGAGCTGCTGGTGGTTAAATATTTTACTAAAAACCCTGAGACAGGGACGGGAAGGGACGGACAAACACAAGTCTCAAGCACAGGTGAAATTTATTTGACAACGAAAGGGCTTATATAGGCATCAAATCCTACACAAAACACAAGAGACGAGAGAGAGAGGGAGAAATGGGGGACAAATGTTTTCCTGAGAAGGATAAATGTACTGTTCGTGGCACGGGATTCCCCATTTCATCCTCCCTCTCTCTCGTCTCTAGTGTTTTGTGCAGGTCTTGATGCCTATATAAGCCTTTTGTTGTCAAATAAATTTCACCTGTGTTTAAGACCTTGTGCTTGTACGTCCCGTCTCGTCCCAGTCTCGGTGTTTTTTTCGTAAAATGTTTAATAGATTACTTGATTACTTAAAGAAGAAAAGTAATTATTCCGTTACTCAAAAAGTAACTGTCACTTTTACGATTACTTCAGATTTCCAAAAGGACAAAATTTTATGCCGGTTTCAACACAAGTTTTTCGTACTATTCATTATTGGAATAGATTCACCGAATTCATACCCAGAAATTTGTGCCTGCGTATGCTGGCGCCATCTCTTAGCGGGTTACGGTAGCGCTCCCATTGAAGCCCATGTATTTAATATACAAAAATGGCCATACCATAGAAATGTTACGTTTTAAACAATTTGCCATGCTACCACTCCAATCTATCATATACCGATATTCTTGTGCAAACATTTCAAGATGATGATGTGTAAACTGCAAGTTTCTCAGTCGCATGTACTTTTTATGTGTCGCCACAACTTGTAGTACCCGAGTTAATGGAAGTGTAAAGTTCATTCCTGTGTATAAAAAATTGTTATGAATATTTAAAATAAATAGAATCCCTCCCCAATATTATGGTGAATTCTCTCGTGTGTAATATGTGTATTACATCTGTATAAAAATTAATTTCGGAAACACTTTACGCTTCTTTTTTTTTTTAGAAAGAGCGAAGTTCGAACGAGAAAACTTTAAAAACATAACAAAATACAGGATTTGTCATACGACTGCACTCAACCAAAAAAATTGATAATCTGCTGAATAAAGGTGTTTTTTTCTCTCTCAAATTTATTTTCTTGGGCTCCTGCGATCAATTTGTCAAATCAGGTGGATTCTTTCTCATTTAGACGATTACGATTTATTGCAGTATTCCGCTACTGACATAAATAAACTATCAAACAAAAATGTTGTTTTATATTGCAATAATTTAAAGTTATAAAATTAGTTTTCAAAATATTATCCCCAATTAATAGTGCTATGTGATATTAACAAAGTGATTTCTATTGAAAGGAATTAATACCGCATTTAGAACCTTTAAGTCACTGCGGTGGTGACAAAAGATTTATGAGAAGAAGATTATTTTCGTGAACTTAACTTTCACATGTCAAAAGCAATATTTAGACACTTATTAAATGTTTACATTCAATTAATTATCCCAATCGCCTTCACACATATAGCAAAAAAAAAATCGGGAGAAGAGCGTATTGAAGTATTCGACTTGATATCACATTCCTCGAAGACGGCAGTTGCCCAAGATTTACAAATAGCACCGACTTGTAGTCAGCGACCTTAAACTGTATATTTCGTCGCCAGTTGAGAACACAGTCGATCTCGAAACGTTCCCGGACAAGGTCCAGGTGCCCAAAGTTGAAATAATGAACGAATGCCTGAAAACAAACATTCATGTGCACTTTTAGCCAAGCTTTCTCAAAGATGGCTCGTTCTATACTAGTTGCAAGAGGAGCAGCCTGTAGTAAAAAACAAGCATAAATTGTGTATTTCGTCACAAGTTAAGAACTCGACGGATCTCACAAAATTCCCTGGCGAGCCGCAGGTGCCCCAATTCCAAAAGATGAACGAATGCGTAACAACGGCTGAACCATCCCACTTTGAGACAGTGCTGCTTGGTATGCGTAGAGTTTGTGATGATTTGGAATTATGGACGCAGATGATTAAATTATCATCCGCGTTTTCGCCCCGCCAGCCTTGCGGCGTGTTGCAGGAGGGTTTACTTTAGCGCACAGCCTCGTTTCCCATCTGCTGCGATTATTTCTAAAGTTTACCGATTTAGATGGTTTTCGATGACGCTCAGCAAGTTTCTAATGTGACATTGTATTATTTTTACTAATTAAGACTATTCAAAAAAATATACTTAATTATTCAACTTAACGTGACGATTAGCCCCCTACATAATCTTCCCCAGGTCGTATACCTTACGTGATTATACTGTATTAGTGTAGCCTCAACGAATTTATAACAACGATGTGAAAAGCCTAGAATAAACACCATGTCTGCATGATATAAATGCACTAAATTTAATATCGTAGAACTTTCGCACCTGGTATAAATGCCGCATGAGCGATAGTTTTTTTACTTCGTTTTAGGTTATGTTTAGACCACGGTGTCACGAATGACAAGAGTAAAAGCGGCGAAAATCATGTTTCAAACTGAAAGTTTACTGGGCGAACTTGTGCTAAACAAAATAAAGAACGAGAGCCGAGGCAGCAGAAAAGCAGACGACGATTCGGAGGTGTAAGAGCAAATGAGAGCGAGACTGACTCGACAAGGTCCCGCGTAGCTCTTTATCTAGTTTGCGTGATTATCTCGAAAATTCTGCGAAGAAGCTTTGAGCGTCGCGCACTCAGGGCGAGAAGGAACAGGCACTTTCGAGTACAAGAAACTAGGACGAAATGATAAAAGTTACGCCCAGATTAGGAGTAAACGCGAGTCTTCTAGAATTCCGTGACCGAGCGTTGCTTGTTCGGCTCGGCCCTGCGCGCGGCATTATCCCCACTCCCCCTTAAAAGCGCATCGTCCCGATGCAACCCGAAAGGAAAACAAAAATGGATAAAATATTTACTATGGGCCTCCTGCGCTGAAGCTTTGAAAAACCTGTAACGCCCTCATTTTGGGTAGTACAAGCTCACCTGGTTGGGACTCCCACTATTGTTGCGCATTTGCCGTGATTTTTTTCCTTCTGTGCAGTGCAGAATAACCGGAAAAACACCTTTGAACGTCCGACATCGGCTACATTCAACGCCCCAAGGCAATCGAAAGTTCCGGATTCATGCCACCACAACTAGGGTACGCGTCCCGTATCTCTAAGTGGTGATGCTAGAACACCTGGCGTACCGACGTTTTTTGTTTTTTCTTCCCCTTTTTGTTCCTTTGCGACGCGTGATACGGCGTTTCTTGGTTCACGCTCTTATCGTCTTAGCTTTGGCCTGTGCTTCGACGGCGTTAGCATTTATGCTTCTATTTTCCTCCTTATCGTGTTCCACGCCAGAGCAGGCACGCTTCTATATGTGTGGCAGTTTGAGTCGCTCAAGTTTGTACTACCCAAAACAAGTCCTAACAAGTCTTTTTTCGCAGCGCCTCCTAGGCAACGCAGGATGCCTATGGGACGAGATAATTAGGGAGTTTCACAATGCTAACGCGTGTAGAACGGTTTGAGTCAAACTACGTGGACGACTTCGGGTCATGGCTAGCGGCGTCCTGATGGCAGGGTTCCGTCGGGGAGCACCTCGTAGTTCAAGTTCCCAAGGCGGTGAATGACCTTGTAGGGTCCAAAGTAGCGTTTTAACAGTTTCTCGCTGAGGCAGCGGCGGCGGAAGGGCGGTTACACCCACACCCTGTCTCCGGGCAGGAACTCTACGTGCGTGTGTGTAGGCGTTGTAAAGAGAGGGGGGGGGATACGTCGCGGCGACGACGGTTGTGCCAGCGTCGACACGTTGTTGGTCCTTTATCCGAAGGCGGTCTAGCTGGCGTACCTCTTCTGCCCGTTGGCAGACCAGCTGGGCGTCGTCGGCGCCGTCATTCGTCGGGTCGTGGGGCAGCATGGCGTCGAGCATCGTCGTCACCTTTCTGCAGTGCACCAGCTGAAAAGGTATAATCCCGGTGGTTTCTTGAACCGCTGTGTTGTACGCAAACGTGACTTAGGGCAACACCTCATCCCACGTCTTTCTTCCACGTACACGTACAGTCGGCGGCAAAAGTTTGCGGGGCGCGGGAATGTCAGCCGAAATGACAGGTTGCGCCTTCTGACGGCGCGCGGCCGCTCTCAAGATTCACGCTTCGAGAATGTGCTTCCTTTCGTGCTCGAAGTCATGTCTTTTTTACTCGCTTCCGCCCGACGTGCACGAGATAACCGGGACCGGCGCAAGGTGCCGCTATGACAGCCATCATGCCGCGTGTCTGCCTCAGCCACGGTGATGGGTGACGAGCTCGCGCATGCCACAGATAACATTTCGCGGCACCTTGCGCCAGTCCCTGTTATCTCGTGGGTGTCGAACGGAAGCGAGCGAAAAAAGCATGACCGCAAACGAGAAAGGAAGCGCATGCGCAAAGCGTGAGTCTTGAGAACGGCAACGCGCCCTGAGAAGGCGCAGCCAGTCTTTTCGTCTGGTGCTCCCGTGCCCAGCAAACTTTTGCTGCCGACTGTACATCAAGATCATGTCGGCGATGGTCTTGTTTAATCGCTCCGTCAGCCCGTTGGTCTGAGGGTGGTATGCCATGGTTCGGCGGTTGTTGGTGTGGCTTAGGAGGAGAATGTTTTGTGTCAGTTGCGCCCTGAACGACGAGCCTTGGTCCGCAATCAAAACTTGGGGAGCGCCGTCTCGGAGGACGATAGACTCAACGAAGAACTTGGCTACTTCCACGGCAGTTCCCGACGGGAGTGCTTTTGTCTCCGCGTACCAGGTGAGACAATCAGTTGCCACGGTTATCCAACCGTTTCGCTGCGTCGACGTCGGGAAAGGTCCAAGTAGATCCATTTCAACCTGCTGGAACGGTGCAGTCGGGGCAGCGATCGGCTGCAGGAAGCCTGCCGGCTTCGTCCGTGGTTTCTTCTGTCGCTGGCAGTCGTGGCACGATCGTGTTTAGAGGTGGACAGTGTTCGGGAGCCTGGGCCAGTAGTAATTCTCTCGGATCCTTGCGAGAGTCCTGCTGTAGCCAAGGTGACCAGATATCGGGTCGTCGTGGCAGGCTTGGAAGATCTCTTCACGAAGGCTTGTAGGGATTACCAGGAGCCACGTTGAGTTGCTGTCCTTGAAGTTCTCTTTGTAGAGAATACCTTGCGCGTACGGCGAATGTTGGTAGGGCACGTGAAAAGTTTCGGCGAATCGTTCCCCCTCCTCCCTCCAAGTGATCGATCAGTGCGCGAAGTTCAGGATCGTCCCGTTGGAGCGCTGCCATACTGCTAACGCTCACTGCGCCAAGAAAGTGATCGTCGTCGTCGTCGCCTGTGGCACAGCCGGTAGCTGACTCGATGGGGGCTCTGGACAGGCAGTCGGCGTCGCTGTGTTTTCGGCCTGACTTCTAGACCACGGCCACGTCGTACTCTTGCAGTCGTAGGCTCCATCGAGCGAGGCGTCCCGATAGGTCCTTCAGGCTCGCTAACCGGCATAGCGAGCGGTGGTCGGTGACCACTCGAAAAGGGTTTCCGTATAAGTATGGGCGAAATTTCGTGATGGCCCAGACGACGACAAGGCATTCCTTCTCGGTCGTCCAGTAATTTCGTTCCGCGTTCGACAACCTCCGACTAACGTAGGCGATTACGCGCTCTGTACCCTCTTCTCGCTGGACTAGTACCGCGCCGAGTCCTGTATTGCTGGCGTCCTTGTGAACTTCTATTTCTGCTGACTGGACGAAGTGGACAAGAATGGGTGGCGACTGGAGTCGTCGCTTCAGCTCACCGAAGGCCTGTCGTTCTTCTCCACCCGATTCGAAGTTCACGGCGTCTTTCATGAGGTGCGTGACCGGCGCAGGAATCTACGGACGGCCTACTTGCCGGTGGGCGGTGGAAATGCCGCTACGGCGCGAGTCTTTTGAGGGTCAGGACGAACACCTTCGGTGCACACAACGTGGCCCAGGTACTTCAGTTTGCCGTAGCCGAACCGCCACTTCGTCGGCTTGAGGGTGAGCCCGGCGGTCCTGATTGCTTCAAGAACGACCCGAAGGCGCCGCAAGTGCTCGTCGAAGTTGGCCGAGAATACCACGACGTCGTCGAGGTAAACGAGACAGCTCTGCCATTTAAAGCCTTCCAGCACGTTGTCCATGACACGCTGGAAAGTTGCCTGCGCCGTGCACTGTCCGAAGGGCATCACCTTGAACTCGCAAAGCCTTTCGGGAGTGACGAAGGCAGTCTTTCTCGGTCCCGTTCATGGACTTCGACTTGCCAGTTGCCACTCTTCAGGTCTATCGACGAGAAATATCGGGAGTGGCGCAGCTGGTCCAGTGTGTCGTCGATGCGGGGAGCGGATACACGTCCTTTTCGTCACCGCGTTGAGCCGCCGGTAATCTACGCAGAATCGAAGCGTTCCGTCCTTCTTTTTCACAAGTTCCACTGGAGAGGCCCACGGGCTGCTTGAAGGCTGGATGATGTCGTCGTTGAGCATTTTTGGGACTTGTTTATGTATGGCCTTTCTTTTCTTTGCGGAGACCCGGTACGGCGGCCGTTGCGCAGGGAGCGCATCTTCGTTGATAACAATGCGCATCTGTGTTCTGGCGGACTTTCGACGTCATCGCAAAGCAGTCGCTGAATCCGGCGAGGAGGACTTTCTGCTTTCGTCGTTCCGTGGCACTTAGCTTGGGGTTAACGTCGAGCGGCGGCGGCGGCGTACTGTACGGCCGAGATGGCGAGGGCTCATCAGAGATCGTGCCGATTTCGGCGTCGTCTCGGAGCTCCTTTACGTGACCATCTGTGAGGTGCTGCGCCTCCTGTCGAAAGTTCGTCACAAGCACCACAGTACGTCCATCCTGGAGCTGCGTTACGCCCCTTGCGACGCCAGTTCCTCTTCCGAGAAGCAGTTGGACGTTGCCTTCCAGAAGAACTTCCCCGCAGGCGATTGCATTGGTCACGACGGGCACAAGAACACTCAACTATGGCGGCAGGTTCACGTGGTCCGCAATGACTGGGACAGTGGCTGGCGTCGTTTTGCACGCTTCCGGAGGCAGGACGGGCTTTCGCAGCGTCAACCTCTTCGCTACAAGGTCGATCACGGCACCGTACTCACACAGAAAGTCTATGCCAAGGGTTATGTCACAAGAACAGTCCTTGAAAATGACGAATTCCACTGGACAGGTTTTTCCTTTGATGTCCGCGCGTGGAGCACACCTTCCCACCGGTGTGATTAGATGTCCGCCGGCGGTTCGTATTTTCGGGAGGTCCTACGGCGTCATCACTTTCCGAAGGCGGCGAGAGAGCTTCCCACTCAAAATCGAATAGTCTGCTCCGGTGTCGATGAGTGACTTCACATCGTGGCCGTCGATGGTAACGTCGCGGTTATTCGACACCGTCGCAGAAGTGTCGTTCCGATGCGTCTCGTCGCTAGTGTGGGAGCTCTCCCGACGTTTTTGGAGGCTGTTTACGTCGTCTGTCTGCGGCAACGCCACCTCCAGGGGTTGCCGCGCTCAGTTTTCCCGGCGCGGCACGGGAGACAGGCTCTCACGGCGGGATCTGCGTAAGGGCGATGCTGCGCGGTGGGGTGACGGCGATCGGAAACCGCGGCGGGGAGACGGTCCCGGGGATGGCGACCGGCGGAGGTATTCGTCGATGTCCCGAGCGCGCTCACCGTAGCGTGGGCGCGGGTCATCGGGGTGGAAGCCGCGTAGCCCTAGCTGCTGGTACGGGCAACGGTGGTAGACGTGGTTAGCTTCCCCGCAATGGTAGCACAGCGACAGCGGGCGTCGGTCAGCCGTACGCTAAAACGTCCGTCTTCATTGGCGCCGGGGGTTCGGCCAATTTCGGCCCGGACGTACGGAGCTTGTTCCTCGGTGCGCCGAGTGTAATGCGACGTAGGGGCTTTCGGTCGAGGGGGCGCCGGGTGCTCCTACGTACTGCTGGCGGCGGTCGTCGGGCCATGGCGATGTAGCTCATGCTCGGTTCTTCGGGCGCCGCGATGCTGAACCTCCTCTCGGACTGCTTCAGTGACGGAGAGCGAAGCGGGCGTTCGGAAGCCGGCAGAAATTTCTTCAGCTCCTCCCGGATGACGTTGTGGATCATCTCTCGGATGCCCGCCAAACCAGAACCGACGTCGGGGCTGGCGAGCGCAGGAACAGCGACGTTCGGCAGTCGCTGGTAGTGGTCGGCACAGGCTTCGAGAGCCCGCTTGATATTTGTTGCCTCCTTTACGAAACCATCCACGGTGGTAGCCGTGTATCGTACAACGCCTCTAAAGATCGTCTCTTTGAGTCCACGCATAACATCCTCAGTTTCTTTTCTTCTGAGGCCTGGGGATCCGCGCGGTTGAATAGCCGAAGAACGTCTCCGACAAAGCTCGTGACGCTTTCGTTTGGTGCCTGATCTCTTAACTGCAGTTGCTGTTCGGCGCGCTCCCGTCGTTGCTGGTTTGCGAAGCTTCGTCGCAGCTCTGCCTTGAGGAGCACCCAGTTGGTAATCGATGCTTCATGATTTTCGATACAGCGTCGCGCGGTTCCCTTGAGGGAAAAATAGACGTTCTGAAGACGCCGTTCGGGAGTCTATTGGTTGTGCAGTGCCACCATTCATATTGCTGCAACCACTTTTAGACGTCTTCGTACATCTGGCCACAGAAGGTCGTCTGAGTTCGAGGGGCAACGAGCAGGTAAACGACGGGGGAGACAGCGGCGGAAGTCTGCGACGATTGGCTGCTCATCGTCGGCTTTGCCGACTGGTTGGTCTTCTTCGGCAGTGGACCGAATTCCGAGGGCAAATCTTGAACATGGCGGATTCCTCGGGTCTCAGTCGTTTCCACGGACGGATCTTCCTGAGCCGGGGACTGGGCTTGCGCTGCGAGGCCTCGGTGGGGTATCGCTTCATGGGATGCGGTACCCCGCACCTCCACCAGAAATGTCACAAATGAAGACGACGCGAGGAACAATAGCGAACTAAAAATAAAGGTTTAATCGGCGAACTTGTGCCAAACAAAATAAAGAACGATCGTTGAGACAGCAGAAAAACGGGCGGCGATTTGGCGTCGTAACAGCAAGCGAGTGCGAGACTGACTCGATAAGGTCGCTGTAACGCTCCTTATCTATTTTCCCTCGGCATCCCGAAAATTTGGCCGAGAAAGGTCGAGCATCGAGCGTTGGGGGTCAGAATGAACAGGCACTTTCGAGGACAAGAATCTAGTGCGAGATGATAAAACTTACTCCCCGAGTAAGAGTAAACGCGAATCTTCTAGAATATCGTGGCCGGGCGCTGCTTGCTCGGCCCTGCGCGCGGCAATATACACTCTTCAGGTGAAGACACTGGAGCCAGGAACAATGAGACGCGATCGACTACGTAAAGACCGCTCACAAGGCACGCGCGTACTCAACAGCCAGCGGCGAACTAGCGTCGCTTGGTCATGAAAGGACGCAACTGTGAAAAAACATAAATAAAACATCTCGTTCCCATGGCGTCAGACGAGCCCTGGCTGCTTGTTGAAGGATATGCGACGGCTGCGCGATGAGATGCCATGGCAACGAGATATTTAATTTGATTTTTTCACAGTTGCGTCGGTTCGCCAGTGAGCGACGCCAGTTCGCTGCGGGCTGTTGGGCGCGCGCATGCGCTCGTGAGAGGACTTTATCTTGTCGCTCCGCGTCGGGCAGAGTCCTCACCTAACGAGCACATCTTACACCATGGTCTTGACGCGAGCGATGCTACGAGCTAATGGTATCAATGAACCAGCGTCAAAAGCGCAAATCACTGGGCCTTTTCTTTTATGATTGGTTCAGCGATTTTAGAATACGTACAGAAACGCGACTAACACCATGATGGGGCGCCTGTGACGCGGTCTGATTGGTCCCTTCAGCTCGTTGCGTATACACCAACACGGTGTTTACAAACAAGGCCGCTTTGCCCACACCAGGTGTGACCACTGCGCGTGGGCAGAAAACAAATTCGGGAGGAGTGAACCGTTTGCGCATGCGCAGTAGCAACAGCAGCGCCACCGCACCGGCGTGACGTCAGTGAGGTGTGTTGGTCTATAGGCGATATTGCCGCGTGCGTGACGGAGTTGGCAACGCATGCGGCTCTCACACAGAGGGTTGGGGTTCGAATCCCGCTCGGCCCTGAACCTTATTTTATTAATTCTATGCCCTCAAAAGAAATTCTAGACCTGTATTCGACTGTCATCGAGTGCTCTTGTTCCGAAGATTCCTGAACGTGCCGCGAGCATGAAAGTAGAGATAATCCGCTACTTCGGGTCAGTCACCCTTCCGTCGGCGACGCAAGATGCGCAGCACCTTTCTCTCTATGTTCGAAGGCACAATTTTGTCTCATTAAACGTTTATTTTTCGTTCTGAATTCGTCCGCTGTTTTTATTGATGACAACATTAATCCATCCTTAGACACGTCCTGTACGTTATCAATCAACCAGAGTCCCCAGTTACGTCACGAGGGTCATGAGGGTTACCAGTAACGTCACTCGTGACCCGCGCGTTGCTTCATGGGACGTATCCCCTAATGACGTCACGTGTGGCGTCACGAGGGTCACAAGTGATGTCACGACGGTCACGAGGGCTACGAGTGACGTCACGAGTGACGTCACGAAGGTTACTCGTGAAGGTCCCGACGAAGGTCGTGACCTTCACAGTGAAGGTCACGAGAAGGTCACGACCTCCACGTGACCTTCACTCGTGAAGGTCACGACCATCACGAGAGTCACTAGAGTTACGAGTGACGTCACGAGGAGGGAGCGAGGGAGGGGGAGGAGGAAGGGAGTAGAACGAGAGGAGGAGGCGAGGAGGAGGAGGGAGGAGGAGGAGCGGCATACCCTCTCTCCGTACCCTCCCCTCCTCCTCGTCAAGATTTGCGCTCTACTTCGGCATTACAGGGAGTTGTAAACGCCTTTCATTTTTTACAGCTTAAAAAATTGTACACACGATGGCCAACTTTATGAAAACGACACTAAAGGCCCTGTCACACCAAGGCAACACGACGGCAACAGCAACACAACACGTTGTTCAACAGTCGGGCAACTTGTTGCTCCCTCCCTGTGTTGTCCGACAAACCTGTCACATCGCGGCAACAGCAGGACAACATGGACGACAACTAAAATGTTGCCTCGGTATGACAGGTTTCGGCAACCAAAACAGCAGCAATTTGTGTTGGACAACGTGTGTTGCCCTGATCGCTGGCTGAGCGAATTTCGGGCCGGCAACACGACAACACAGATAGCTTCGATGGCAGAGCTATTTAAAAACGTTATTTAACAATATTTAAGACTGGCGTGCAGCTAAAATAATTTGATGAATTTTTTAGTGCGTGTATACGCAAAGCGATTGTCGAAATGATCACCGTTACGGTCGTGAACGTTCAGACTGGAGTTGAAATTAGAACTACCGAGAAACCAGCTCACATTACTGCTAGTAAAATAAAATAGCATGCCCACTCACCTGATAAAGTACAATAAAAATAACACGGGAAAGCAAAGATTAAAAAATCGAAGCATTAAAACGACCACTCTGATCATGATTGTTGATGCTTGGAACTTGGAAACAGCCGCTCCCAGACACCTGATTTGTTTCAAAAATACCCAGGACGTTTTGGGGAATGAAGCGATCACAAAGCAAATAGGCAAATAGGCAGCGTTGAAAAATATTTATTCTACCGATTGTTACGAAGGCCGATAGTGTCGGTGTCGCAGTTTTTAAGCACTGTCAGTTAGCTCAACAAAATGCTGCAAAAGACGCTTTGGGGTACGGCCGGTGCTAACTCAATTTTACAGTTGAAATAGGAATTGCATGAAAGAAAGAACCGGACAGAAACACTTCATACGATGGCATAAATACCGAACATATATCAGCGATCTCATTTCCTCTGCTAGGGCTATCTGCTTTGTCAGCGAATGAAGACCATTTTGATAAAATAAAGGGTGGAAAATACTCCCCGTGTCAAGTTTTCCAATCACAGTCACTGGTTGATGTCGTCCCGTGGTAATTTCCGGCCCTTCAAACGCACTAGCACTTTGTAGAGTCACATTTCCAGCGACTCCACGCCGCAAGCAAACGAAGGTAAACATTCACGATGGCGGAGTGTTCCCCGTGTTGTCCCTGCCGTCAGCGCGGTGTGACAGGGTTCTCGGACAACGAATCGGGCAACACGGTTGCCGGGCGGCAGCAACATGTTGCCCGATTGTTGTTGTTACCGTGATGTGACAGGGTCAACGGCAACACGATTTCGTCGTGTTGCCGGATTGAGCTGTCCAACTGTTGCCTCAGTGTGACAAGGCCTTAAGCGGTGTTTCTCAACAGCCTCTACAACGCTTGAATTGGACGGTTTGCGCAAAAAATAATATTTAAAAAGGAGCGAATGTAACTGTGTCTCTCGGCCAGATAACCACATCGCAAAAAGAATAACTTCACTTGCTTAATCAAGGAAAACTCCGGTCGAAAACGAAACCATGTAATGACTGGTATCGCTTCAGTGACACGAAATATGATCACAGCCGAAATATTACGTCAAAGTGAAGCCGCGTACTCAACTAAAACCGATTTTAAAGATGCGATCAGCTCCTTTTTAGCAGGTGGCAAGCGGGTTAGCTTTTAGTCAAGCAACACTGGGCGACGCGTACGCGCAGCACCAACCGTGGCGTCACGTCGCGGTCGTAGCTGATATCAGTGTTGCCATCCCTCTCAGTCAGATAGTTTCTGTTTTGCCGTAGACGCCCGAAACCAAACTTTGAACCGTGATATTTATCAAACTACAAACAATATCGAGAAGAAAAAAATGTATACCTCGTAATTCAGGGACACTGACTGAGGCGAAAACAGACGTAATCCCAAATTCGAAAATACTGATCAGCATTCTTGGTATGCGAACACAAAAGTAGACAAGGGACACACATATAACACGTCAGACACGGACAGCGTTCAACTCGCAACACGTTTATTCCTTCCGATTCTATCAGAGTTGCCTTTTAATAGAACTGGTTTGACACCGTAGCGTTCCCAACATTTATTTAAGCCTTTGCTTCAATTAGCTGAAGGACCCTGTGTAGTTTTGTATACACAAGCCCTAGCAGATGCTACAACTGCCACGTAATAATGATAGCCGTTCTTACCTAAACGCAGCCTGCCCCATCCAGCCATCTCAATAGACTTCATGTAGTCCAGACGCTTCCTAGTAAGGCAAATTGTGCCGATCATTCCATGGCTCCTCCAAATGTTAAAAGGTCTGTCCAGCTTTATCAATGCAATGTCGTGTGCCTTAGTCTTTTTGTGGTATCCCTCATGATCGATGAACCGCGTTGGCTGTAAAACAATGTTATATTGGTTGGAGCGCTTAAAAAAAAAGTGAAATGTTAGGGAACCACTCTCATTGATTTTATTTGAGATCTGTTTAGAGTAAGATTTGTTTTATAGTAGAAAGTGTTTAGGTATTGCTTAAAAGCATAAACCCTAAAATAAACGTCTCTATTGAATCTTTTCCCGCTTTTCTTTTTACCACAAGGCTGACACGCTTTCTACACCCTTATCAGACCTCTCCTTGACTGATATCAAGGAGAGGTTGGATAAGGTCAGTCAAGGAGACGTCGGATGAGGTCACTCTACTGATGTTCGTCTTCCAGAGATGTTCTGCCGTTCCAGAAGCTCGAGTACCAATCAAAACATCTCGCTCACCTCTACGCTTTTTGACAT
Organism: Ixodes ricinus; assembly: GCA_037355805.1. Classification (NCBI taxonomy): domain Eukaryota; kingdom Metazoa; phylum Arthropoda; class Arachnida; order Ixodida; family Ixodidae; genus Ixodes; species Ixodes ricinus. The sequence continues at coordinate 33,148 of JAZHYW010043279.1, forward strand.
AAGCCTTCTAAATCGTTTCAGATGTTTCTAATTTTTAAGTTTCCAAGTATGACGTAAAATGGATGGTCGCTCTCACTTTGGTTTGCAGTCTCTGGAGAGATCGCAGTTACTGCGGTCGTGCAGGTGGTTAAACAAACTCGTGTAGCGCAGTTCGAAACGTCCACAGAGCGACACCCTTTGGCATAATGACGCAGAAAGGTCCCTGCCTTCGACTGCTGAGCGCGCATCACTGTGCTGCCTTTTGCTTTTACGCTACAAAATCAGTCTTGGAATTTTTTTATCACTACTCGTATACAGGGTGGTTTTAAGATTAACAGATTTGGTTCAAAAAAGGTGTGAAAGCTACACTAATTCGGCTTGTGCAGGTGAGTTATACAACCAGGGGTACATAGTAGGGGTGGCCTATAGTAACGATCAGCCTACTCATTAACTAAAACAACTTAATCAACGTTTTAATATTGAAATATAACACAAGGTTCTAATTGGAAACTTGCTTAGCGTCATCAAAAAACACTATAACAGTCAAGAATAAAAATAAGTGGAACACGTTGGAAGCATTGTGCAGCGCTAAATTTGCCACTCGTACAGCAGGAGCGAGGCTACCGGTGCACCAACGAGACGGCGCGGTTCTTCCCTCCCTTATCATTCGCGTTTTTGCACCCCAGGCGTGTACCTATTGCACGAGTGTTAACTTTAGCACACTACTTTGCTTCCCACGCGCGCAAAGTTTTTCTAAATGTTATTGATTCAGCGGTTTTCGATGGCGCTCAGCCAGTTTTTAATTGCAACTGCGTGTTTATTTTCACTAATTAAAAAGTTAATTAACAAATTTACTTAATTATTCGACTAATCTTGACAATTAGTCCCCAAGTTATGTCTCCCTGGCCGCCTAAATCAACTGCACACACCCAAATAGTTTGTCCTTCGCGGCTTTTTTTTAATGAGGTTAAGCAAGGGAAACGCCCTCTATATTAGAAGCTTTAGGGTTTTTACCATTTCATCAGTTTTTTTTCCTTCTTTTTAACCAAAGGGCGGACCACTACTTTGTAACGTGTCGATTAACTTCAGTGTTTCATCAGAAGAAAAAAGTCCATAAAAACAACAGTCGTGGAATTAACCACACTTTGATACGTTCGATTCAGTCAATTATTCGGATACCCTGATTAAAAAGTCAAACTATCACAATGTTTACATAAATCTAGGCAATCCCTTTCTAGACTCCAAAGTCATGAGAACAACGATATTTGAAACACCAAAAAATAAACCATGGCTAACCAAATATGTTCTTTGTGCTACAAAATCTGTATAAATGCGTATAAACACGATTGCATTCTCTTTTTCTGAGAACAAACAGCTAATATTACATTACCAAATCAAGTCAATCGTGTAAATGTTGAATTAAAAAACGTGTCTATAAAATATAATTTGGAAACCTGTGTGAACAAGGTTACAAGGGCATCTAACGACATTTGAGCTTCTGCGCTTTTAATGCCATTACTGTCATAGGTGGGTCAGTATACTAGGGGAACAAGTAGTACCCAAGAAATATTAGCGCATCATATTTTAATTCGATCAGGCAGAAAGTGCGCAACGTCTGGTGGCGCCCCAATATGTTCAAAACCCGCAGTTGTGGACCTCTCATGGTCGACCTGTGATTCGCAGCGTTAGCAAGAGACGTCAGAATTTCTTTTATACCGATTTGTGCGTAAAGTGTAACAAGTTCTTCAAGTAGGAATTTGGTTTTGTACCCCGGTCTAAAGACATGCTTTGACGGTGCTAACAGATTAAACTTCCCAAGAAACGATGAAATTTGTTTCGAAATGTGCTTTTGAAAAATCAGTGCTAGACACAGAAGAGTAGATACCTGAATATAACTTTCTTAGCAATGACGCGTATCCCTTTTGTAAAGGAATCTTATAGCAGCTCATTTGAAGCTGAAAGAAATGACTCCAGAGTTGTGTTACATTTAACACCTCTAGAGGGTTATTCAAGCCTCAAAACTACGTGTCATAAACTGCCGAGCCGAATATTACCAGCCCCAGGCTTGCTATTCAGAGAAGACAAAATTAAAGAAAAGCGTAGGCACGTAGATGATTTGCAGATATGTTCAGAAAATGCGGAGGTTCAGCACACAATAAGGTCTCGATTTAGAAGCCACAATGGTTTCGTGATGCGATACACCTAAAACAGCTGCAAAAAGAGCGACTGAGATCGTCAGCGATTCGTGACACATGCAACTATAGTTTTTAGATGTTTCATCGATGAATATTATAAAAGAAATGAAAGCTGTTTACAACTCCCTGTAACGCCGAATTAGAGCGCAGCTCTTGAGGAGGAGGGGACGGGGGGGGGGGTCACGTGATTTCGGGGGGTCACGTGACCTCGGGGGAGGGGTCACGTGGCCTGGGGGTCACGTGACTTGGGGGTCACGCGGCCTAGTGGGTCACGTGACCTGGGGGTCACTTGACCTCAGGGGAGTCACGTGACCTCGGGGGAGGGGGGTTACTAACCTGGGGGTCACGTGACCTTACGGTTACGCCGACGGCGACACCGCTTAAGCCCGAAATGGGCGCCTAAGAGCTGTGCTCTAAAATTCTTACTATATGGGCCCTCTAATAATGTTTCGACTGATTTCGAATTTGCGCTGAGACGGAGCTCATAGTACATAAGAACACAGGGATAAAAACATTTTTAGTGAGACACATTTTGGCAGTTATAAGCAAAATATGATTACAAAAACAAGCAAAACAAGCCATACAATATCGTTCCGCTTGTTCCCGTTCTCCAGGGACTATTATCGTTTATTCTGTCTAGCTCACCTGCACCTTTGCATTTATTGCACTAACATCATAACTTCTAAAATGCAGGCCGTTCACCTTTCCTCGAGTTAGACTGGTGGCAGCTGATGAAACCCGTTTGCTTTAGTGACGTCTAACTCCAGGTTAGCTCAGTTGGCTAGGGCACTCCACTAGAAATCAAGAATTCCCTGGTTCGACACCAGGAACATGCGGATATTTTCAGCGCGCACCGGTCACATAGTTGTGTTTGAAGATTAGTGCTTGTCTTTTGTCTCCCTTGTTCCCCTTCTCCAAGGAAATATTATCGTGTATTCTGCCCATCTCGCCTGCACCTTTACATTAATTGCATCAACGAGCAAAACATTCTACCTCCGTCACGTGTTCATTGGTTCGTTGGATGCGAATCGGCTGGCCAATTGACCGCGGGTTGGGTTCATGGATATCGCCCCGAGGGCACGGGTACGCATCGTCCCATTAGCCCCTTCCATCGTCCTAAATTTAGGTCTCCGAACGTGATCGTGCCGAAGTCGTCCACACACGCTGTGCCCCGCTGACCCCGCCGGGTTGGCGAAGCTGAGTCCAGCGAGGTCTAAGGCGGTCTGCTCCACGTACTTTCTTTTTTCCTTTCCGCTGATTGGTACCATTGCGATCGGTGTAATCGAAGCAGCGATACGGGTCAGGGTCTATACTGTACACCGCGATAGGTTCAAAAAAGAAGAAAATGGTATGGATAACGAGTTCAAATAAGTCTATTTTCTCCCGAATGTCGAGCAAATGTCGGCAGAAAAGATAAGTCGCTCGGCACGAATGCGCCGGCCGGCGCATTCGTGCCGAACGACTTTGACATTGCGCACAAATCTCATTATGTAGAAACTATGCCTGCACGCTCTTTTCCGACGTTTCAAGGGCAATCGACTCTATCACCCAAAAAGCGCACGCCAGAAAACAAAACCTAAGCTTCACCTAAGTTCGTTAATTCAAGGAGCCTCACTTGGGCCTAATACGGCTTTGCTCCAAGGCGCTATAGTTAGGGCCAAGGTACTTTGTCTATGCCCAAACTTGCCAGAGAAAAACAAAAAGATGTTGGTTTACCATGAAACTCTTAATGAAATCAAACACTTCCATTTGCTTCGGGAACTGGGACCCAAAGATGCCGAATGACAACCAAACAAACGGCCGCGAAGCCCAATGTTTGCATTTGTTCCCGGATTGAGGCCCAAAGACGCCAGGTGACAGCCGAGAAACCAGGCGTTGAAGCCTAAGTCAGGCGCTCGATTGGCGATTTAGGACCAAAATACCTGAACTATGAACTCCAGGTCTTTTACTACTTAACGCTTCGTTAATCATGCAGGGTCTCAAATTCCCAGAAAAACAAAATCTAAATTCTGGCCGAATGCTTCGGGCTACATGATAGTGCTTTAGATTTAGATTTATCAAATGCCAACGGCATACACGTGTCTCGGATTAAACTCCCTACTACCATTTCTCAGGTGTTTATTGGGCATATGCCCTGGGGCCTTCTAATACCCATGACCCAGTCTTTTTTCATTCCGTGAGGAATATACAAGATTATACATGGACACGTATATTCCTTTAATAACATATAATAAAATAAAAATCTATTCATACAGTTACAAAAATACTAAACTATAAGTATTATCACAATGTAAAAAATAACAATTATTGTAAAATCAAACCCCTTATAAATCTCGCATGCATAGATTTTTTCTCGTGCTCGGAGACTTAATAAAAATAACACCGTTCTTGCACGTGAAGCTTAAAGAGAAACGGAAGCGGTTCTGTAGTTCAGGGAAGACACTTGAATCGTCTTCTTTTGGCCTACATAATCACGAATATTGAAATTTTGTCTTTCAATTTGGTGCAGGGAGGTTGCATGAAATCACTTTCAAAGTACAGCTGAAGCCCCTCCTTCCCGGAGTGGTGACGTCATAGTAGGAATTTTCGGAATCTCCGCGGTCACGCATTTTCACCGCCTATTAAAGCTATGCACGCGCACTCTCGCTATATTTTAAATCTTAAGGGAGGGACGTCACGACTGGTCTCAGTGCGGGGAATATACCTGTCAAGCTCGCAATTGCGCGCGCTTCCCATACGAGCGACACGCGCTTGGCGGCCGAAAGATCCTAGTGTGACGTAACGACCGGATCAAAGGTTTTTCGTGTTTAGTTACATCTTCGCGTTTAGTAACATCTTCGTGCAAAAACGAACGCGATATTCAGATTCACGGAATAAGAACACTCCAGAATTCACCTGTAACTCCTTTTTTAAAGACCTTTTTAGCTCTTATTTATAGGAAAGAGGCCTCTCACATTTCAAAGTGAAAATCAGACAGCCGTAGTAAGCAATGCAAATATACCTTAAACTGTTATCGCCAGGTGTATACCTTGATTCGCAAGATTCAAAACTCGTCCATAATTCGAAGAAAATCTTGAAGTAGACGGTATAGATCCCGCTTTATAGAAGGACATTAGGTAGAAACTTGTTTTGTGTGTCCTCAAGAAAAAAACAAAAGCAAAAAAACATCCTTTTTTTTGGCAGGTTATTTTGAGTACAGTGTGCAGCGCCGGTTCGTAAAGTTCCTGGATAAGAGCTTTCTACAAGTAGCGACATTCTTTGAAGCACCTACTGCGTGACGGTGAAGGTTTTAGGAAGCGAATGGTGGCGCACAGCAGAAGACTGAACTGAATGACGCCATTTTGTTCCAGCGGAATATGCTTGGTCATTTGTATTGGTTGTCGCTACTTGCAAAAAGAAGTATCGAGGGTTTTGACGGTAAGGACGACACCAGCCCATGCATGAGAGAAGTGTTGAGCTACACTCTGTTTCAAATTATGACCGCAGCCGTCGCCTATCAAGCAGTGCCAAAAAGTGCATCGTCACGGTGCATCGTCATCTTTGTGCTCGTGCTTTCTCCGGCTGAACAAATGACGCAGAGTGATGCGCCATAATCCTGCACTTTTTGGTGTGCGCGATTTGTTTCGTCGGTGACAGCACGAGCAGAAAAGCGACGTGTGCCGTGACGAAGCACTTTTAGGGCGCCTTGTGTAGAGAACATGTAGAGACTTTCGTGCCCAGAACCAGAAGTAACTTTATTCTCCGAAAAACAACAATATACCAAGCCGCCCAGCGGCGGCACATGGTTGCCTTCGGCAATCTCGCACATGAGGGCTGCGTTCTGATCATCTCTTCCCTCCCCACCCACCCCCCCTCCCTTGCCTAATGTACTGCACCCAAACACCGACACTGCACCGGACTAAAGGTTCAACCTCCGGGACACACCGCCCGTCTGCCACACCTGGTTCTTTGTACAGGAGTGGTACCGTAGTCGGGTTTCGTTGCGCCGGAGGTTATGACTTGTAGGCGAAGGTGGCTGTTGAGGTTGCGCCGATCCGTGAGCTGCAGGCACAGATGGTTGTCGAGGTAAAGCCCTTTCCTGCGCTGCTGGCGCTGCCGGCTCTTGAGAAGGAGCCAGTCCTTGGGCCTCTTCTCTTGCGGTTACGTCTTCATTACCTGTCCTCAAAGACACCAAGTTTCTCCGGTTGCGCTGCCAGATTGCTCCCTCATCAGTTTCCACCACGTACGACCTGAGACGTTGCGCTAGAATGAGGACAGTAGCCTTTAACCATTCTGGACGAGCCCAGACGCGGGTACCGTCTTTCAGTGGCGAGAGGTTTCTAGCCTAATGGCGGCGATTGAAGTCGGTGGCTCGCCGACCCTTGAGCTTCGCGTCCTTGGTGGCCACATCCTCCCGCAGCTTGCTACTTGACACCAGCAGTCTCCCCTCCTTGGGAAGTCGAGTGCGGAGTCGGCGCCCCATCAACAATTGTGCCGGACTGAAACCCGAGGGTTCGGGAGTATCTCAGTAGTTAAGCAAAGTCAGGCACGGATCGTGCGCCTTGCGTAGCAAGTTCATTCACCGTGCGCACCATGCGCTCTGCTTCCCCATCGGACTGCGGGAAGTTGGGGCTTCTTGTCTGGTGTGCGATTCCGTAAGATGCCATGAACCGAGCGAACTCGTGGGACTGGAAGGGTGGTCCGTTGTCTGAACGCAAGAGTAGATGGGATGTCGTGACGAGCGAAAATGCTCTTCGGTACTTGGTTGACATGCCCAGCTGTTACAGAGTTGAGCGCGGCCACTTCCGGGAAACTGGAATAACAGTCGATCACGAGGAGGTAAGTCTGTCGGTTCAGGTGGAACAATTCAGCGCCCAGAAAGTCCCAAGGAAGGATTAGAAGCTGCGTGCTCTGAAGTGGCTCTGCTGGATTATCTCGGTACGACGTGCACTGTTCAGATTGTGCCACAAATGCTGCTATGCCAGCTTTGTTACTTGGCCACCATACCGATTCGAGGGCCCGAGCCTTGCATCTGATAATGCCTTAGTGACCTTCATATAGTCAAAGCCAGAGCTGTCGTGCGTTGCACTGCTGGTACCACGATGCGAGTGCCATTCAGAAGTGAACCATCACAATCCAAACGTTCGTCCAACACGCTTGCATACTTCGTCAGGTGAAGCGGTAACTTCGACTTCAGAGGGAACCCGTTGTGGCACATCGAGATGAGCGCGCGACCCTCCCCGTCGTTTGCTTGAGCAGTTCCATGGTCCTCCAGTTTTAGGGATGCTGTCTCTGACGAGCTCTGAGGGTCTTCCGCAGGAAACACTTCGATCGTGTCTAGAGGACGAGGCGGATCGGCAGGTTACTAGGGGACGCGAGACACGGTGTCTGCTGTTGCGAGAACTTTCCGAAGGACGAACGACATCGTAAACAGGTACCGCATGACCTTCAGTCGAAAGCGCTGGATACGTGACCGGTACCACGTCCAAGTCCATCTTGCACAACAGTGAAACCAGTGGCAGGTGATTTGTCTCTACTTCGGAGACTAACCCACGGAGAAACTCGTCGAACCGTTGAATAGCCCATACAGCTACCAGGGCTTCCTTCTCGGTTTGGCTATATCGTAGCTCAGCCGTTGTAATGGACCGCGACGTGACAGCAACCGGTCTTCTTTCGCCGGAAGGCTGAGTTTGGAGAAGGACTGCCTCCAAGCCGAATGAACTGGCATCCGCTGAGACGACTGTTGCGTACGCCGGATGATACTTCGCCCTACAGCGGTCAAAGACGAGCATCAGCTTGAGATTAACGAATGCTGTTTCTTGTTCGTGGCACCAGTTTCACGCAGCATTCTTGCCGAGGAGCGCTTTGTTGGGAGCTGAAACGTTTGATACGTGCGGAAGGAAGCTCCCGAGGTGGTTCACCATTCAAAAGGATGCCTGTTACACCTGCTAGGTCTGTTGGCGCGCTCATCTCCTTGATCGCTTGGAGCTTGCTTGGATCAGGACTGATGCGCCTCGCAGATACCAACAGACCCAGGAAGGAAACTTTGTTCTGGCGGAAGCGGCACTTTGTCTCGTTCAAGGTGATGCCTGCCGGGTAGTCGCATCAGGACTTGCTGCCGGTGGGAGTCGTGTTCTTCGTGGGCGCGTCCAAAGACGAGTATGGCGTCTATCATGCACACAGTGCCTTCCAGGCCTTCCAAAATCCTTGACATCTGCTTCTGGAAAATTCCGGCATCGAGGTGATGCCGAAGGGCATCCGACGGAAGCAGTAGCGTCCTAAACGTTGACACCTTTCGGACGCTACTGCTTCCATCGGAGTTCTGGTGAGTTCTTGCGATTCTTCCGCCAAGTTCACCTGGTAGAAGCCTGATTTAGCGTCCAACTTGGAGAACACCGCTGCATCTCCCAGCCGACCAAGGACCTGGTTGACCCTTGGAAGGACGTGGCGTTTCCGCAGGACAACCCGGTTTAGCTTCGTAAGGTCCACGCACAGCCTGTGGGCCGCAGTGGCTCTGGAGACGACCACCAGACCGGCGGCACCATGGCGTTGGCGTGTCAACTCGGCGAATGACGCCTTCTGGTTCATTTTCTTCAGTTCCTTGCGGACGTTTCCACGCAACGGGATGGGGATGCGCCTTGCCACGCTAGAGAAAATGGAACAGCGTCTGGCTGGAGGCGGATCTTATATTCTTCAGCGAGGTATCCGAGGCCATTAAACAGTCCGTCACGAGTCTGAAAAGACATTGACGTAAGGCAGGTCCTTTTTTTTCGATGATACCCCATCGACGAACTGGACAACTTTAAGTGCCTGAATGGCTGGAAAGCTCAAAAGAGGCACGGAGAGGGAGTTTACCACGAACAGGTTTTGCTGGGTTGACTTGCCTCTCCACAGCAAAGCGGCAATGAAGGACCCGAGAACGTTGAGTGGCTGCTGCCCTGGCCCGAAGAGAGTGTTGTCCACCTTGTAGGGACGGCGGCAGGTTGGGGAAGGTGTTCGAGACAGCTGAAACTTCGGCTCCAAAGTCAACCTTGAACACTTCCGTGTAGTCGTTGAAGGTGAATTCCACGAACCTGCCTTGGTCCGAGTTGCGAACGATGTACAGTCCCAGCTCTGCCACCTGGGTCGACCGTTCCTTCCGGGAACGGCAGACATCCGTGAAGTGGCCTTTTTTCTTGCAGTGGTTGCACAACGAGTTACGTGCGGGGCATTCCGAGCGAGCATGTGAAGCGCGGCCGCAGTAGCCGCACGAGCTTGGGCTGCGCTTGTCGCATGCTGAGCTGTGCTTGACAAGTCCTGCTTGTGGCTGCCGAGACTTGGCAGCGTTGAGGCTTACCGGTCGAGCCTGCGTGTCATTTCCTGCGAGCTGGTCTCTCTGCTTTTGGACGTCTTCTGCTTGTCTCGCCTGCACCCATGCTTCTTTCAGGGTCAACTTGGGGTTGTGGCAGAGCAGGTCGGCGAGGCGAGCGTCGCGCTGGCCTAGGATAAAGCGGTTGCGGACGAGGCGATCCACGACCTCGAGTGACAGGTAGTTGTATCTTTTGCCGACCTTACAGAGTTCATCATAGTAGCCGTCCACCGCCTCCCCCGGCTGCTGGACGCGCCGGTTAAACTGCGCCGACTCGTACACCTCATTAAAGGGGTGGACGAAATGGGCCGTAAACTTCTCAACAACCACCTTGTAGTCGTTAGGAGCGTCGCCGAGGCCGAACGTCGCAAGAAGAGGACGAGCTTCCGGCCCCATGCAATAAAGAGGTGTGCGGACCTGAACTTCTCCCGACGCCTGTCGAGCACCGGAAGCAAACGCGTAGTCCTCGTAAAGGCATAGTCAAGTCAGCCAGTAACCGGTGTTCTCGAAGTTGGAACGGTCTGGCTGATGCAGAGAAGGGCCCTGCCATGAAGACTTGGCGCCGTTTCCTTCTTCGTTAGGCATGACAGCGATGAGGGCGGCGGTGAGCAGGAACACGGCGATCGAAAGCTTGGCGACGGGCGAGCGAACTACGCATTACGGCGGTGACCGTTCATGTAAAGGCGATGAATAGTTCCATAGGGATGACGGCGAGGAGCAAAGGGACAGACGACGCAGTTGAGGCCGCGGACCGTGCGGGCGAGCAGCAGGTGGCGAGCGAGCTACGCAGTAGTACTAGTGGCAGCACATAATGCGAGCGTAGGCAGCGCAGTTCCTAACACTATGTACAGACCATGTAGTGACGTTCGTGCCTAGAACCAGAAGTAACTTTATTCTCCGAAAAACAACATACCAAGCCTCCCAGCGGCGCACAGGGTTGCCTGCGGCGATTTCGCACACGAGGGTTGCGCCCTCCACGCCTTGATTGGCTCCACTGGATCGTGTTGACTGCAATCGGACTTTCTGCGAGTCGACCTATTGCGACGAGACGTTTCAGTGGCGCCACCTCGCGGGCGCCCTTCTGTGACGCAGCATGGCAGGATGCGAGCAGACGACGCGCTATGTCAAAGCACGAAGTGGCTATGTTAGTTCGTATCTATGCATCTAAGCAGTTCTTACGCGTTGTGAATGCGAAAGCATCCCTGGCTGGCTGCTGGCTCGCCGTTGACGGCTGCGCCGCTGGTTGAGGCAGCGGCAGAAGTGCAAAGTTCGGCACGGCGTGCTGATATCACGTGTCCTTTCATCATCATCATCGCCCTAGCTGCGGGTAGCGATTGACGTCGCTAGACCTCAAAACGTAACGTTAGGCCTATCGTCAGGCCAGCGCATACCCGCGGGCCCTCTCCCTCCCCTGACGCTTAGCTCCTCTCGAATCGAGTACGTGGCAAAGAAGTTTGTCAGATCGCGACTTCTACTCGAAAGAAAATCAGACATTTTCATAATTTCTTAAAGTGTCGGTCTTAGCCCGGCAAATTTAGGCGATTCATTAATTTGTTTTATCCTACTTCTACTGAATTTTTTTTTACAAATTTAAAATCACTGGTTGAAAAGCGCATCACGCGTTATGCGCATTTGGGTACGCAAAAAGTAAACATACAAATGGTAGTAATTCATAGCAGGTGTATGTATTCCTCCTGTTTCCCGGGACGCTGAAGCGTAACCGACTTACTAGATTCAAGATTTCGTACGCGAGGGGATCTCGCACGTTGCGCGTCGACCGTGTGAATGAGCAGGGATTTAGTTGAAGCGACTCCGGAAACCAGGTAGCGCTTCTCCCTGCCCGTCTTTTTGGGGAAATGTTCATTTACTGCAGTGGTTCTCAAAGGGGGTTCGCGAAGCCATTCCAAGGTTCCGCGAAGCCCTGTCTCATCAATCATGCCCGGCCATAAAAGTTGTAATTTTTCAAATTGAGAGGAGACATTTTAAGTTTCGGGTGAGTTTTCTCGTATATATGTGAATTTGAGAATTCTGCTTTACACTAGCCTTAGTTATATCTGTTTATTAAATCATTATCATATATAACCTATAACGCTTCCTTCGCTTCATCATGAACGTCGTCCTCTATCATCTCCGCCAATATGCAAGGGGTCCGCGAAACATCAATGGTTGAGACCCACTGGCTTTACTGGTTTACAAAATACAAAATTTAAAAAAGGAATCAACTTGGAAATAATAAAAGACCAGCACTCACAAAACATATTGTAACCAACAGGATACACGGAGTCGCTTTCACTGAAGTGTTTACTACAGACGCGAGAGGTTCTCAAACTTCGCTTTCCTATTTTCGATTTGATGAGACATTCCGTTCTTCGTTTTCTTTTATCCGAATACTAGTATAAAATACACCCTATTCAACGGTGTAGGTGTTGTGCTGGGATAAAGTGCTGAATTTTATGTTTTCATTATCCAGCTTTTTGTACTGGGGTAGAGAATAACACACCACCGTCCGGGCGCCTACACACCACAGCGCCAAAATTGTTTGTTGGCACGTCTACGCGTGCCGCTTGCGGTTTCAAACTTTGGTAAAATATCCTATTGCAAATATCACTTCACTAAATAAACACAACGGATGAAACAGGATTTGCTGCGCGATACCCAAACAGCGCATGAAGCTAGGTGACGAGCCGAGGTATCCACGATCTGCGCGGTTTCTCCCAGTCTGTCCTACCCGTGACGTCACAAACAATGATGATGATACCTAGAGAAGCGCCCACTGTAGTTCGCGCACGCCGCCAATAGGTATCAAGAAAATTAGAGCCACGTTATCTGTGAGTAATTACGGAATACCATATGCAATTGCTGTATCGTAATATAAAGTTCTCACGTTTGTTCTGTTTACGATATTACACAATTTCTTTAAGGTCTATAATAATTTTCGGGCTGTAGAAACTCGCCTTGGTCTTTCAGGTCCTGAAATCGTAACACAGGGGTGACGCACTTAATTCGATTTACCTTCTTTCCATATCGATTTACCTTCTTTCCTTATTTTGCAAGTGTTTCGAAAATATCACGTTTAAGTTTTTGTGTTTGAATTTTCTAAATATAGGCAACACTAATCAAGATGGGTTTATGTTATGCGGATTTACGACTACGCATCTCGCAGCTTTTATGCCTACTTCTTCTCGTGTAGTTCGTAAAAGAGGTCTTATAGATGTTTTCTACTTTTACCTTAGACGGGATTTTCACATCATTATTCACGATATTCGTAATTCAAGCATTTCTCAAGCTGTTTATGTGACACGGTATACAATTGTATTGAATGATATCTGTAAAAAAATACAAGTTGACCTATTTTGTAAATGGAGGCCTTTTTTGTATAAACTATTATAAGCAGTGTCGCTCTTTGTGAATCTGTTCGAGGCCCCGTTCGTTACAGAATTGCCGCAAACGGCATCCGGCTGTGTTATTTTAAATTTTCATCTTTGCAGTATGCCGGTGACCGGTGACATAGAAATTTACGAATACATATTGAACGCAGAGGATAGCACTATGCTGAAAGCGGACGCGTGTTACTTTTACAAATGTTTCAGTCGTGTTCCTTTTTTATTTATTCAATTATGTGCAGTATAACCTGCAATATGAACCCTGGATCGATTTACCATTTAGGTAAGAGGACGCCAAAGCTATTATTTTCGTTTGTCTTGATAGTAGGATCTAAATTATTTCGCAACACACTACGTAGATGTTTTCTTTTGTTTTTACATGAGAAAATGTTCAAAACTACTTCATTACGGAGACCGGCTCTGTCGTTCCCGCCCGGCCTCCGCCTACCGCAGCACGTTCTGTTTGGCGCTAACTCGTGACTTCGTGACGACCACCTGTCACGTGACCTCCGCCCCGTCGTCTTCCACCCTCGTTTCCCACAATCCTTAAAGATATTGTCGAGATAAAGCAATGACACTATACGGAATAAAATACTGCCTAACAGATTCTGTCAATAACGTCATAGAGTTCATCATATTAGTCAAGGTATATAATATACTATTACAATCTATTCCAGCTAAAACAAAAGTTAAAATTTATTTTTACTTGTTTCTGTTGAGTTTTATTGTGCCTTTTTAATTAGAGTTGCATACAGTAACAAAAAAAGCAAATCGCGACATTGAAATTTGTCTTCTTTTTTGTTTTATTATGAAAGGGTATTTATTGTCAAGCACAAAATGTTGATTAGCTTCGTGCACCAAGTGAACACCTTCCACCTCCATAATTATTTTAATGACAGGTTTTAGATTTCACACCCAAAAAATCTTAAATAACCGGTGATTGCTTCTGAGCGCTAACACTGTCGCGCAGTGTACAAAATGTAATGGTAAATTATTATTTTTCTATGCCATTTCATGGTGCATGTGCTATACAAAACGTTTTAATAATGTCTGCAACTTTCGTTTTCCTTACACATTCAACATTGTTCGTCTCGCCTCCTACAAATATCAGTTCAAATATATTAGCGCCTAATTGGAAACTCATGCCCAGCCCTAAGCTGACAGCGTGGTGAAACCCACGAGCTCGTTGGACGACTGACACATCTGTCTTCCCCCACGCGACCACGATCCCGCTCCCCATAGCCCCGCCCAGAAAGGGCGGGGTCAGAAAATGAAAGGGAGGCGGCTGATTGGTCTGGCGAGCGCGTAGCTTCTACCACACTGTCAGCTTAGGGGTGAACAAACCATAGTTATGCAGCCATAAGACGGCCGAAGTTTCGCACAAATAGCCCAACTCACAAGGCGTACTTGGTGGTAAGGTACTGCGCCCGTCCACACATCAATTATTCCGGCGTCAACTCTAACATCACTTGGCTCCTCGCTGGAATAAAAGAAAATTTAAAAAATAGTTAAAAAATACGTACTTGTTTTCATACCTTCCACGTGATGTTTAACAATACACTTACTCATAAATGCAGTGTGATGCAGTGAGCACAATGTCGGCTTTGATTAAAGAGCCACCACAGAATGGTAATCCAAATCTTCGGTATCGCAAGACCACCTATGAAAAGTCATTGGCAGATTAATGTTTTTTTCACCAATGTATTACCCGAAGCACCTGAAATCTCGCGTCAATTCAACCAGAGCAGTTTGAGTACGGGAACTTTCACGACGTACCCGGAAAATGCTTTCTTCAGTGTGAGTTCATGCAATGAATCAACCATCCTTGGTTTCACCCCAAGTGCGGACGGAGGCGTCACTGCCGGCCGATGGGAGCAATCAAACAGCGTCACATTGGCAACGTCCTGGTGTTTGTCATGTTTCCGTATGTGCACTGTCATTGCTGAACCAATCGCGTACAGGGAGGGCCCAGTGACTTGCGCTATTATTATCTGTGTTCGTGGTGGTACGTGGTCGTGCCTTCGAGTGTGCTCGGGCATGTTATGACTCAAAATATATAGGAACCGATTTTTCACGCCTATTGAAACTATATGCCGAGGTGCTTGTACGATGGCACATTTTTAATGGTGTTTTTGTGTGTCTGTACCGCTAATACTAAAGCCTGAACGATGCTGGCAGTATCAGTAAATATTATTAGGAGATATGTTTCTACGTATAATGCGTAATGTTGTTATTTCCGTCCTAATAGAAGGTTAAAGAGGAAAAGCCAAATAAAGCCTTCGAATTAAACAAAAAATATTATCGCTCGTGTTGGTATAGAAGACGAATTGTGCTATTTTAATAAAAGCACAATAAAAAAGAAGAGTTTACTTAGACTACAACCGTTTGTCTACTGACGGTTTTTCGTTTTGTTTTGAAGTGTGCTTCAAGCTCCAAGTAAGATTTTCCTTCCGTTCAGAGAGAATTGTACCCAATTAACACGGCAGCGTAAAGGTACCTTTAGCAGAGGTCTCTTAGATCAAGGTACCTGTAGTAAACGTCGTTCTTGATCACACGATAAATTAATGAAGCATTTTAAGTTAATGTCGATTGCATTCCTGCTAAACCGCGGGAGGAGCACGCGATAAACAATTATTCCTCGAAATCGGTTTGATGCGCAGCTTTTGATTATTGTGTGTGTCATATCACATTTAAAACCTATATAATATTTGTGTTTGCTCTTGCGGCAGTTTATTTTTTTCCTCTAAATCAGTGGTTTTCAAATAGGGGTCCGCGGACCCTTTGGGGTCCGCGAAGGCACTTTAGGGGTCCGCGAAGCTTTGCCTCATCAGGCAAGCCCGGCAATAAAAGTTGTCTTTTTTTCAGGTCAATACGAAATGTTTCAGTTTTCGGGCTTGTTTTCTCGTGTCCACGTCAATAGGAGAGGTCTACTTCACACTGGCCCTTAGTTATGTCCATTTATTCGATGATTATTATATTTAACCCATACATTTCCCCTCCCCTCACCACGAACGGGGTCCTCCATTATCTCCGCCGATCCACAAGGGGTCCGCGAAACATCGATGGTTGAGAACCACTGCTCTAAATCTTAGGGAGCGGCTAAATGAGCCTTGCTTTAAAACGTCAGACCCGTGTGGCCACACTGGCCCTAAATCATCTGCGTTTACGAGTTTTCATTGCGAGGTGGCCGACCTTTTTCTGTTTAGCAGTTCAATTTTTCCGCAAAGTTCTCACTGAAGTAGATAAATAGTGCCCGGCAGAAACGAACCACGTCGGAGTCTCAGGGTTACGCCAATCACGCCATCGAAAGGGAGGGACGACGACGAGGATAAGAGGTCCTGGGCGGGAGAGTCGGACGACTCGTCCACAACCTCGAAGAGGAGCTTGCAGTGGTTCATCGCTTTCGGGTTCGTAGTAGACATTAGTTGTCCACGTGCCGCCACTGCCTGCTAGCTGGAGTAGGCGTTTTTCGTTAATGTATTATTCCACCACATTTGTGTTCACAATTATTTCATAATTTGCTACATTTATATTCAATTTGTTAAAATGAATTAACTAAGATATATTTAAATATGTTCGATTTTTATTTCGTGTTCGTGGGTCCGAGGCTACCCTTTGTAGCTGTAAAGTTAGCTTGGCAAGCTCCGCTTAACACAGGAGCTCAATTGCGAAAGGGACCTTTATGCGCCGTGTGATTTCGATCTCCAGCTTCCTTTACTACAGGTACCTGTGCTAAAGGTACCTTTACGCTGCCGTGTGAACTGGGTATTAGACTAGCCGGTAAGGCCGCCAAAGAATGGATTGCGAAGCACAAAGCGTGAACACAGTAACTCCCACCCCACAGAGAAAGGAGGAAACTTTTTCTGGATTCCATCTTTCCATTCGGGAAAAGGAGACCTCTTTCCCGTTTTGCGGGGAGAGAGCTCAAAGACCCGCTCCTGTGGGGAGAGGGGGACAGAAGAAAGGAAAGGAGAGAAGGAAACTGGGAACCGGTTTTCTGTCCGGCAGAAGACAATTCTGTAGGGATTGACCTCAAGGCTCTGGGTGAGTACATGTAAACTTGGAGGAAAAAAGGTGTTTATTAGTTAACATAATAAAACCGGAGAGACGAAAACAAGGACACACACAACACCGTCTAAGACACAGCTAAAAAGTTTCAAACTCCACACCCTCCATTATAGCCAACAATTTTCAGCCGATGCGGAAGTGGAAAAACAGCTAATGCTAGTATCAGCAAAATGAGTAACCACCCATCGCCGATATCTAGTCACTTACAACCTATGAAGCCAACCACAACGAAAAATTCCTATTTTGCTGATACTAGCATTTGCTGTTTTTTCACTTCCGCGTCGGTTGGGGATTGTTTGCTATCAAAGGGAGGGTGTTGTGATTGAAACTTTTTAGCTGTGTCTGAGACGGTGAACTGTCCGTTCTTTTTGTTTTTCTTGTTTCCGGGTTTATTACGTTGCTTAATATTCACCAGCTCCGCCTGTTCCCTAAACCTTCTCTCAGTGATCATTATTAGCCGTTTTATTCATACGTTACGTGGCACTAAACTTATTTGTGCAGGAATAGTTGAGATTTTTTTTTAAATACAGCGTGTACCCTAAAAACATTTGCGATGTATTTTTTTTTTTAGCGTGTAAATTGTTAACGCGTTTCTCAATGCTTAATCTGGGCTCGAATGTGCGCTAGCTGTCCGGAATCGATGCCGAAGTGTGAAAAATGAGATATATTATTCGAGTGTCACGACTGATTTCCGAAAACTTTCAATGGGAAAATGGGAAATATTCTCGCGGTAGTTTGTGTCGTTTAGCTCCTGGAATTCATGGACTCGGTCGGCAACCATTTTTCTATAATACAATTTACGTTAATCGCTTTGAATTAGAAAACCGTTCGTTCTGAAACCTTGGCATATCTGGTTCGAACCGTTAGTACTACATTCTGGTCGGAAACAGAGCGTTCAATGATGCACAGTTTAGTTTTTGCTATTGAAAAAGACACTTTAAATGCTTCGTCTGGACATACTGTACTTCTCAAATGGCCGAGACGGACTCTCACCAAAGGCGCTAATTGACACGAAAAATATTTTCTTTCAGAAAGGGATTTCTCAAACCCTTTCCAAAGGCAGTGAGAAATAATTCTTTTTGTACCAGTTGCACCGAGTACACCGCTCACGTTCCTTACCATGCAACCTTAAACGGCTTTTTTTTTCCGTTATTTCTTTCTCTCTCTGCATATGCCTGTCTTTCGTGACGTTAAAAAGTATAGCGCTGGATCAGGCTGCTACTGTCGGTGACAGCGTAAGTGCAGGGTGTGACTTTCGTGATATTCGGTTCGTAATTATAATTCTTCAACGTTTTTACGCTTCTAAAAAAATATATCATAATGTTCTAACATTATGAGGACATATATTCATATAAGATCATATATGTTTACTTTCGCGAGTCCTGTATGTGCCTTACGTAATTTATATAAGTTTTGATGGGTTTCTTGGTCAAATCATAAATTATATTTTGTCATTTACAATAGGGTATCAATATTAATAAATGCGGAGGGATAAAAAAAGCTTAGGGATCGCCACGCGCTGCCTTTCCTAAGCTGTTTTGTTTTTTCTAAAAACATACATATGTTTTTTTTTTGTTTTTACCGGATATGAAAACAATCATACCAAAAGCACAAGGGTGGTACTGATTGGATGCAGAGGCGTACGTGGCACTTCTAATGGCTATATTTGTGTCTTATAAAAGACTACGGAAAATTAATTTATATGTAAATACAAAATATATTTTAAAAAAAAAAGAACATCAGCAAGACGTTCAGAACATTGCAGAAGTGGCATATCGGTGTAGTAAGTGGTATAGAACAAAATGCCATCTTAGCCGCGTACGAAGCTGCTTCGTTTAAGAAAAGTAGTTACGACCGTGCCCCCTTCATGTTAACAGTTCAAAATGAGCCTAAAAACTTTAAAATGTATCCTATTTTAATCACTCACAGTTATACAACTCATAAGGTCGCAAGTATTTGCGCTGCACTGCATTTTAAATTCACAGAATAGAACCGCATATGAATAGAAACATTTACTTCATAACCATTGCTTTTCTTACATTGTTTCAAGTTGACGTATGTAACTGGGTAAACATATAAAAAAACTGATATACAATTCATATGTAATCATTATAATTTTTCTCATAACAGTGGAATATATTGTCCTTATGAGTTATGTACGGGGCCTAATGTTTAGACTAATATGACTCT